>JASDQU010506430.1:17291-41910 GCA_032191745.1 Picea mariana
TATCATAGCCATGCCGAGAAGGGAAATAGGCAGTAGTTACAGTTTTCCCATCCTAGAGCAGACCAGGGGCAACATCTTGTTGAAAGAATGGGAGCGTAACATATCTAAAGGCAGAAAACAAGCTAAGGAAGTAAGAAAATCTTGTGAAGAAACTTTCTATTTGTTAAATGGGATTTGGTTGGGCTCCGATGGTGAAAGTAGCATTGAGATACTGGGCCAGATCAATACAGCCAAATATCTGCTAAATATTAAGGAAAATGAAGAAAGAGAATTCGCCGAAATATCACAAATAACCCAGACGGACATAGTTCAAATAGATAAATGGTTAATTAAACTGAGTATACTATTATGTTCTATCAGTGCCAAAGACCAACAGGTGGAAGGAAAGTTGCCATTATTGGTGAAAGATTGTTATGCTTTTGAGGCCAATAATCAAGAAGAACCTTCTAAGTTGATATCACATCTGGTGGAAAAGTGTGTCATTTTAACAGAGCATGTGAAGAGGCATGTTTCCGGTACCAAATGAGGACATAGATAAAGAATTGAAACGATTAAACTCCTTAGTTGTAACCGAAAACCTCTAGAATGATTGAGATTCCAACATATAGAAATCTGTATAAATATACATTTTGGAGAAAGAAAAGAGGCTGGACCTATTTTGGTCATTTGTAATAGAGACCCTCATTTTTTGAATATTAATTCAAAGCAATCCAAAGACTCCTGATTCTGTCAAGACTGTGTTATGAGTTTGTTTTCTCTCTAATTTCTTGTTCAATTTCATTTCACACATATATGTTTGATGAATGTTACACTGCAATTTAGTAAAACCTCTACTATGGTGATTAATTTTAATTATCTATACAGTTTATAGTTTTTCCTCTGTATCGGCTATCAACAAGTACAAGACCCGTGGACTCATTAGATTTCCATATTTTATACATTTGTCAGTTTTCTTCTCACCTTTTTCGTCTTTTGTTTACGAGGCAAGATTCTCCCTTGATAGGAGCCTCGTATTATAAACAACTTTATGTTTTTCTCATATCTTCACACACATCAATTTTTTACTAGATAACAAAGTTACGGGAAAAGGCCTTTGGTTTTTAATTTATCTTTAACATTAAATCAAATAGTTCTCTTTTATACGATCAAATTGAGTCAACATCTGAAACTTTGAAACTTTCCTTTACTTTCACTATTCCTCTATGATTGTCCCTGTTGTAAGACAACCTAAAATTGAGTCTGGTATATTGGACCAAACACATATCGCTTTGAACCTTTTCGATACTATTCTTAAAACAACCAATACCCGGGTAGAACTTGAGTGTTTATGGGCTGCGATTGAGCGGGATATAAACATCTAGGAACAGTTGGAGGCTTAACAACGACAACTCAGGAATCAGCCTTAGCTTCCTTTCCCAAAGGTTGATGCTCTCCCCTTCATTACTTTTCACTCACTTTCGGATGCCTAGACACTGTAACTTCTAAGCCTTCGGTACAGACTCTGGAGCAACATCTTTTTCGCACCGTTGTCGGGGATGAAGTTGAGAAACCTTTCCCTGGGAAGAACAACATTCTCACAAGTTTCACCCTTTGATAGTGAACAAAGAGTGAACACTCTTTAAAGGATTTTATTATCTTTCACTTGGTGACTCCATGTTAAATAAGCTGGGATCTGGTTGAAGGAATACCAAACAAAACCTAGAGGGAAAACAGACCATGCCTGTTTCCGATCCCGAAAAGATACTGAAAATTAGAGGTTCCCTTAAGCCAACTACTGCAGTCTATCAGCTTAAGTACCCACAACCCAAGATCAAGAGTTCATTTGAACCTTCAACTTCAAATAGTTCCCCTCCCAAAACTATCAATCCAATTTTAGCTCTCTCTAAGACTAAAAGTGAAACCCTTTCGATAACCTCTGACATATACAGAGGTAAAAGCCCTGCAGTGGATTTATCAGATATCGATATCTCGCCAACTTTTCAGTTAGATCTCATGACCTCACCAGATCTCGGAGAGTATACCTTACACTCAGATTACACACTTGTGGGTTCCCCTGATTACATTTCTTGCAAATCCGAAGAACCAAGTCCTCGCATCACTTATCACCCATCTTTGGTTGTCACGTCTCATGAAGAAGCTAAAGATTCACTTTTAGTGTTCTAGAACCCTCTATACAATACATCGTTTCCCTATCCAATAGTACCAATGGTAGCCATCGAAGGAGGAGGTGGAGGGGTTTTCAGAGGTGGTGGAGTTTTAGGAGGTGGTGGGGCTCTAGGAGGAGGAGTAGGAGGCCAAGGGCCTCTTCCCCCTCCTAGGGTCTTTGCTAAAGTGGCTACAAGATATGCGCCTTTGGTTCTACCTGTCCCTCTTCATGACCTTCCTGAATATTATATAAAAAACCTACCTAAATTTACAGGAGAGGGAGACTTGACTGCAACCGAACATATAAATTTTTTTGATCAGTTCGTGGATATCCTAGGTCTCGAGCACGAAGACGTGTATTCGAGGTTGTTTGTTCAAACTTTCGAAGGATAGGTACAAACCTAGTTTCAAAGCCTACCCGTAGGATTGATATTATCCTACGATGCCCTAGAAGACGCCTTCCTTAGACAATGGGGTGAAAGGAAAGACCACTTGTATTATTTGACCGAATTTGGATCTTTAAAGAAAAAGAATTCAGAAACAGTTATGGAATTTATTCAAAGATTTAATAAGTTGTATGATGAAATCCCAGCCGAAGTTAAACCATTCCAACCTACAGCCAAAGTAACCTTCGCGGGAGCTTTTGAACCCGATTTAGCCCTTCTCTTAAGAGAAAGAAGAGGGGTTACCCTAACCCGAATGCAGGATGATGTTGAGGAAATCGAATCTAACATGATGGCTTCTGGCAAGTTGAAATATAAGGTAGAAACAGGAAACCGAGAAACCAGATGTTTCAGGGAACAAGCCGGATCCTCAGGGTCTAATAGATCCACAGACAACAAAATGGATGATATGGCTAGGGTAATTAAGGAATTGTCAAATAAAATTTCTAGGATGGAACTGGATTAATCTAAGGCTGATCCTTTCATTAAAAGGGAATTTAGGAGAAACCCCGATCTTCAAAATCAACAAAGACAGACTAAAAATGAAGATCAAAAAATTCAAACCCCTTTTAAAGATGAAAATTTTATAAGAGGAAATGACCTGGAAGATTTCAAGGGTCTGGAAGAAGATGTGACAAATTTAGGTGATGACTGTACTCGGCCTTATGTAACTAAAGAAGATTATGAGAATTCTTTAAACACACAATGATCCTCAGATACAAGTGATGACATAAACAATATAGACGTCCCTGACTATCAAGAAGTAACTGATTCAATAATGGCTGAAGTCCAACCTAGATATAACCTGAGGTCTAAAAACAAATCTACGTTGATTCCTCAACCCAAGAAAATCCTCCCTAGAGGTGAAGAGTACGTGCCAGCCCAAAAAGAGACTGAAACATCTACTAAAAAAATAAAGGGGGTAGACTTGTTGGATCCTAAAACCAAGGAGGTTGAGACCCAAACAAGGGAAATCAAGACAGCTGAGGCACCTTCACTGGTAAATAAACTCATGAATAATAAATCAGCTCAGACAAATAAGTTGGAGAAGAGAGAGTCTGAGTTTTCAACCAAAGAAATGGACAAAGGTAGTGGTAGTTTTAGTTTTGAAAATGAGATAAATAGGATCAAAATACTGATCCCTCTGGTTGAATTAGCAAAGAATCCTGCATATCCTAAGCAGATAACCAAAGTGATAGGTTGTTCAGATCAATAAAGTCAATCAAACGTGATAAAATTGGAAGATGATAAGCCCAATATCACTTTTGGTCCACGTTTCGAGGGTGCCTGAGACACCGTCACTCCTTTCTATATCACCCTAAATGTGCATGATCGGCTGCTGCATAACTGCATGCTAGACTCTGGAGCTTCACATAATGTGATTCCTAAGACTATTATGGATAGATTAGGCCTCGAGATCACCAGGCCTTATGGATATCTCTACTCTTTCGATTCGAGAAGAGTTAAGTGCATGGGTATGATAAAAGATTTAGTAGTCACCCTTGCACAGGTCCCAGTCAAAAGTGTCCTGATGGATGTAGTTATTGTTGATATCCCCCCAAGGTATGGCTTACTACTATCAAAGTTGTGGGGAGATAAACTTGGGGGGTCCCTCCAATCGGACATGACTTACGCCACAATTCCTGTGTTTGGTGGACAACTTACTCGGTTATACAGAGAAACGAGGTTAGCCTATACAGTGAGTGATCCTCAGAATCCTAACAATTTTCCTGTTTACATTGCTGATCAAGATCTGGGAAATTGTATTTTGTCTTTTGATGATGGTATAGATAACTGCGCAGAAAAAAATTACATAGATGAGAAAGAATAAAAAAATATGCATAGCACTGGGATCTGGAAATTTTTTTTTGATGGTGCCCTATCATGTGAAGGATTAGGTGCAAGGGTACTTTTTGTGGCACCTAAAAATAAATTTGTTGTCCCCTTCTCTTACAGCCTTCAATGGGATATAGACTACACCAACAATGTATGTGAGTATGAAGCCTTAATATTAGGATTGGAAGCTGCCAGGAAGTTGAACATTAAAACCTGGAAGTATATGGAGATGCTGAGTTGATAGTCAAACAGATAAATCGACAGTACCATGCCAAGCACCTGAGATTGAGATCGTATAGAAATTGTGCCTGGGATCTAATGGAAAATTTCTTCTCATCTGTAAATATCCACTTCATCCCATGCACCGAAAATTTGCAGGTCGATTCGTTAGCCAAGGCAGCCTCGACTTTCGCTCCCCCTACAGATTTTAAATTAAAATACCACATAGAGGTAAGGCACAAATGATCCATCCTGAACAACATACAACACTGGTAAGTTTTCGAGG
Organism: Picea mariana; assembly: GCA_032191745.1. Classification (NCBI taxonomy): domain Eukaryota; kingdom Viridiplantae; phylum Streptophyta; class Pinopsida; order Pinales; family Pinaceae; genus Picea; species Picea mariana. The sequence continues at coordinate 22,221 of JASDQU010506430.1, forward strand.
ATGACGAACAGATCAGGAAATTCCTTGAAGCAGTGGATGACTTCTCTGAAACTCACATTGATCAAGAGAATCAGAATGATCACATATGGATCATGCAAGAAGGAGAAGACCCTCAAGAGTTCTAGGAAAAGATTGCAAATCATCGCATGTTGGTTCTAAAGAAAAATTAGATTCCGAAAGGACTAATTCCCCTGGAGAGACTGTTCGATCATAATGACATACCCTTGAAATCCACCCTGCAACCCCAACCAGAGGAGGTTGAAGACTGCGATGTAGGGAACAAAGAAGAACCTAGGATGGTAAAAATATCAAAGTGCCTTCCTCCTGAGGTGAAAAGCAAGTATAAAGACTTGCTCGGACAGTATAAAGATGTTTTCTCTTGGTCTTACGAAGAGATGAGAACCTACGACACCGCTTTAATCGAACACAAGACACCCCTAAAACCTAGTGTCAAACCCTTTCGACAAAAAATTAGACATATCAACCCCATTCTATTGCCTTTGGTTGAAAAGGAAGTTAAAAAGCTCTTGGATGCAAAAATAATAGTACCTCTGAGATATTCTAATTGGGTAGCAAACCTGGTCTCGATCAGAAATAAGAGTGGGGAGATTAGACTATGTGTCGATTTTAGGAATTTGAATAAGTCCTCCCTCAAAGATAACTACCCTCTACCCAAAATGGATCATGTTTTAGAAAAGGTATTTGGGGCAAATAGAATGTCGATGATCGACGGTTTCTCTAGGTATAATCAAATTGCCGTAAATGAATTAGATAAAGAGAAAACAACTTTCACTACCCCTTGGGGTACTTTTATGTATGATAAAATGCCATTTGGTCTAATGAATGCAGGCGCTACTTTCCAACGTGCCATGGACATTTCTTTCATTGGTGAAAGGGATAAATTTGTAGTCATTTATCTTGATGATCTAATTGTTTTTTCCAAATCTGATGAATATCATCTAGTACATCTCAAGCAGATGTTTGAGAAATGTCGTAAGTTTGGTCTGTCTTTGAATCCCAAAAAATCCCACTTCGCCATGCAAGAAGGTAAACTCTTGGGTCATATTGTATCTCGAGATAGTATTGAAATTGATCCTAAAAGAGTTGAGGCTATAAATACTATAAATATTTCTAGGAATGTAAAAGAAATTCAGTCATTTTTAGGAGAAATAAATTTTTTGAGGAGATTTATTCTGAACTTTGCTGAAATCATGAAATTGATCACAGATATGCTAAAGAAAAATAGTGAAGTGAAATGGATAGCAGAAGCCAAAGAGGCATTTGCACGCATCAAGAAAGTCATAAGCGAGGCACCTGTATTGGCAAGCCCTGATTATCTAAAAGATTTTCTTATTTTCTCATTCACCTCCGAACACACAATCATCGTGTTACTCCTCCAAACAAATGAAGAAGGCTTCGAACAACCGATAGATTTTTTTAGCAAGAGTCTCAGAGACATAGAACTTAAATATGATATAATGTAAAAGAAATCATATGCTATGGTGAAGGCGTTGAAAGCATTCAGAACCTATATGCTGCATTCCAAGATAATCGTGTATGTACCTACCAGTTTTGTAAAGGATATTTTGGTTCAATCTGACAGTGATGGAAAAAGGGGACGATGGCTTGCCAAAATTCAGGAATTCGACTTGGAAATAAAACCAACGAAATTGGTAAAAGAACAAGGTTTGGCCAAACTCTTAGCAGAATCAAATTTCAGAGCTCTCAGTATAAATGACCTACAGGGATATGAAGAAGGTGTGGACATGAACGAGTTTGATGAGGCAACAAGTGCAATCAGAATCGAAGAGAAGTTTGTCTCATCAGACTGGTACAAAAACATAGTATCATATCTGACGACATTGAAATGCTCGAGTGATTTGTCCCCATCCAAAGCCAAAACACTAAAATTACATGCAGTCAAATACTGTATATCCGATAATCAATTATATTGGAAGGACCCACTAGGTTTTCTGTTGGTCTGTTTAGTCGAATAAAAAATAGAGAGGGTGATAAGTGAATTTCACGAAGGGGTCTGTGGGTGACACCACGCTTGGAGGGTGACAGCTTATAAGATCCTAAGGGCAGGGTATTATTGGCCAAAACGTTTCTCAGACGTAAATTCCAAAGTCAGAGCCTGCAACCCATGCCAACTGTTCATAGGTAAGCATAAACTTGTAGTGCTACCATTGGTGCCGGTCAAAATGGAAGCCCCTTTCTAGAAATGGGGACTAGATTTTATAGGCGAAATCAACCCCCATTCTAGCTCTCAACACAAATGGATCCTAACTGCCACGAATTACTTCACTAAATGGGTGGAGTCTATTCCAACTAGAAGGGAAATAGATTCAGTGGTAATAGACTTCTTGGAAGACAACATTTTGTCTAGATTTGGCTGCCCCCAAAAAATAGTCACAGATAACACCCAGGCTTTCAAATCTATGGCTATGATCAGCTTTTTTCAAAAATACAATTTCGTACTCAGTCATTCCACAACTTATTATCCCCAAGGAAATGGACTAGCCGAGTCTTCAAAGAAGAGTTTGATAAATGTAATTAAGAAAGTGTTGGATGATAATAAAAAATCTTGGCATGTGCATTTGAAATACGCCTTATGAGCGAATCGAATAGGCACGAAAAAATCTGTTGGCACCTCGCCTTTCCAAATGGTGTACGGTACCGATGTGGTATTACCAATAAATCTAGCGCTCCCTGTGATGAAATTATGGCAAGATGAGAAGGAAGAACCGAATCATGTTACCAGAAGGATAAATCAACTAATTGAAGTGCAACAACATAGGGTCGAAGTAGACGAAAGGTTGCAGAAATACCAAGATGATATGAAAATGTTATTTGACCATAAGGCAAAAGACAGAGAGTTTCTCCCGGGTGATTTGGTCTTGATATGGGATGCTAGGAAGGAAGACTTAGCGAAGCATGGTAAATTTGATCATATTTGGTATGGACCATTTGGAGTCGCAACTCTCGAAGGAAAGAATTTGTTTCTATTAGAAAATCTGGACGGTAAAATATTCAGCACCCCTGTGAATGGGTGTTATTTAAAACATTATATGCAATAACTGGTTCCCCAAAATTCCCACTGTAATATACCAGTTTGTGTTTTATTTTTTCATAATTTCTTTTTGGTAAGTGCACTTTCACCAATAATTAATCAGGTCAGTGATTTTTGTAGAAATAGAAATACGAAATTTTCAAAAAATAAATAAAAATATACCTAACACTTTCCACATTTTTCCCTTTCAGGATTCCGGTTTGCAGCCCAAACGAGCGAAAAGGGTAAACAGAAGGTCCTATATCGGAAATAAATTCTCCAAAACAGGTGATAGAAAAGGTTTTATGTTATTATAAAATGGTAAGGTAAATGTATGAATTCCTGAGAATTTTATTTTTCTAACAAAGATTTTCAGAACACTGCAATGGTCTCATGAATATAATGTTTTCGCTTGAATGTTTATTAAAAAGAACGACTACTCGCTCCAGGTCCTAAGAATTTTCACTCGAATTAACGATAGGAGGTAGTGAAAATAAGCAAAGAAAATAAAGCCTCTCTGAAAAAGGATTTCAAGAGTCAGTTGCAATTTTTGACCCTTGTCCTTCAATATACAGATCTCTATCCGTCACCCTTCTTTCTATTTTCGGATTTACCTTCTTGAAAAAGCCAAGCATCTTCCCGGGTTTGCATACATGGGAAGAAGAGATGATGCGTTAACTTTGAAGGCTGCAAAGCAGATTTTGGAAAGTAAGCTGGCCTTCACGACTCCTCAATCTCTTACTAAACAGAGTGATGCATAGGTTGATCCTGACTATTCTAGGTTTTTCAACAGTTTCAAAAGATTGAGGCTTGCTCAAAGGAAGACCCCTAGAAATAATTTTCCCCCCTTTTTTCCCTATAGGCTAAGGTGTGGTGAGAGTTAAGAGAGGGCTAGTACTGAGTAATCAAAGTAAGTTGACTGACCTCCATTTCAAAATATTATGTAGATATCACCCCTCATACAAATTGATTGCCCCTACTTCGTGTTCTAAGAAGTAATTTATAAGATAGATGGTGAAAGGAATGTCATATTTAATTGTCCATCTAGTCCAAAAAGACGATGAAAGGAAATTTAGAAATGATTTCCCTCGTCTCAGCATTTAAACGCATAAAAATATTTCGAAGTGGTGAAAGGAAATTTAGTAAAAAGGGCCAGATAACTTCACCGGGGTACTGAACAAGCCCGGTAGCAGTGAAGCAATGTCTGATATATCTGTAAGGCTGTTATACATGAATCTCACTCTACTATGGTAACCAATTTTTCTCGAAATTGGATCTACATCCTAAGTTCAGACAGGGCTCCCCGATTAAAAACATGTAATAAACTTCGTTTGATGCAAACCAAAATCCACAAGATCTATTGGATTTCCTAGGACCGTCTTGATTGTCCTAATGCAGACCTAAATTTAGTAAAAAGAAAGAGAAAGTCGTGAAAGGGACTGTAGCTGCGGGTGAAACGTTCCTGAGTTTTTAAAAGCTTTGCACAAGTAAAATACGAAATCTTTGTTTCCCTCTGTATCCTTTTCCTAGGAACATTTTCACTAGAATAAATCCATTGAATCCATTTACCCAATACAGGCACGTGGTCTACTGTTCTTCCCGTCTTGCAGGAAGATGGGATCCCTAGTTGGAGCCTATGTTGGAGCCACCTTTTTTAACTGGTTTAAATGTAATTTTTAAAGTCAAATGTTGGTATTTAAGTTCTCTTTCGCTTCGTGACATTTACCAACTAAAAATCTCAGTAGTCCCAACATACGAAATAGGGAAGGATGTTATGTTTCATAAGTCACCACTTTTTATTGTTAAACGAAAGTTTTTACTTTTTGTACCTCGAGATATCGCACTTCAGGAGTTGCAAGTCACAAGATTTACAAGCCCCGACATGTGAGGTCGCGAAAATTTTTAAAATCTTACCTCAATTGAAAGATGGGAGTAAAATTCTTTAAGCCACAGTCAAGTGTTTTCGGGATTTCGCATCTCAGCATTCACTCTCTCCAAAAATATTACCGTCATAACTCTGAGAGGCGAAGCCATGATACTTTTGCCTAAGTAACCCGGGTTAGTGTCAAGGGTGATTAGTTTTGACCATGGTTAAAGTCTCTCAGGATTTCACGACTCGACTTATGCTCCTCCCGGAAACTATACCTTCGAAGCCTTGAGTGGCGAAGTCGCGATATTGCTTAAATATTAATTAATTAAAACACTTAATCTGGTTTACCTTCTGGTTTAAATAGATCACATCATCCTAATCTCGGGATTTCACGACTCAGCTTACGCTCCTCCTGGAAACTATACCTTCGAAGTCCCAAGTCGTGAAGTTGCGATATAAATTAAAACATGATTAATTAAACACTTAATTTTGTTTACGTCCTTGCTTAACTAAATCTAATCATCGCGATCTTGGGTTTTAGAGGCTCGAAAGGTTAGAATGAAAAATCCTGATACGGTGAATGCCTAAAGGTTGATTAAATTTTAAGAAAACTTAATTAAAGAAGCTAAGCTAGTTTAATCAATGTTCAATGCAAATAATAATATGCACAGTCTACGAGGAAAATTTAAATTTTCCTTGCGCCAACTTGTGTCACGAGCTGTCAAAATTTATGGAATTAATTGGAAATGAGGAGAAGTGACAAGTAAGGACATGGTTTTTATTGCTAAATTTGTCTCTAAATATGACTTGACCGTTATGTTCATAAGCACATCAAGATTTTAAATGGTAGAAGATATAGATCTTTTTCTTTCTGTTCGATTCATAAAGCTCATTTCTATCCTACGCAGAGAAGTTTTTCTCAGTGAGTTGACTTCTGTAGGTATACACATTTTTATTGCAGGAGAGATAAGTCACAATCCTCTGTCATGGCCTTGTGAAAAGCGTCCAAGGTAGGTGCTGAGATTTTAGGGCAAGGCTCTGATAATGTTTCTGATACTTCACCACGAAGTGTTGATTCTATATGAACCTGGTCGTACATCTTTGAGGTTCTTCAATCCGATTTGGTGAATTGTTCAAATGATTCCAGTGACAACGAGAAATATGACTTGACCACCAAGTACAAGATCGTTGTCCAAGCAGAGATGCACAAAGTAGCGGCTAGGTCACATCTTCTTCCTTACTATGATATGATCCGATGGGTGCTAGATCATGTAGATATCCCGACCAGAACCATCCTTAGTGAGCAGAAGGTCACTGTTGGGACCTTTAGACAAAAAAACTTACAGGCTATGTACAAGTTGCCACCCATGTCAAACTTCACATACAATGCCAAGTTTCTGGAGGATTTTAAACAAAAGGAATGCGGTCAATACGGAAAAAGATTATTTGATTTGATCAAGGATTGGGTATCACACCCCGCAATGTTCAGGGCCGATAACAACAAGATTTATTCCATATCTTCTTTGGAACCACAGTTCAAATACATAGCAATGATGACCTGTAGATTGTATGGGAGGGAAGATACCACATAGTTCTTCCTCCCATGGGTGCCTCTGATGTATACAGTCACAAAAGGTTGTTCCTTTGACTGGGCCAAACTATTGTCAGATAGTCTGACTAGTCGGATTACAGAATAGCGGACGTAGAGGGCGAGCAGGAAGGCCACTTCATTCTTTATGTCCGCATACATCATGGACGTTGTGTGTTTCATGACACCTTTTCCCTTAATGAGTTGGAGTTGGGCTCCATCAGATGCCGAGCCTATCCACGTCTACCATTCAAAGCTTTGGGAGGATAAGGCCTCAGATTTCATATAGGAAATCTTCAATTGGGTAATGGTACCGATGCATGTCACCATCTTTGGTAATCCACCGCCGAGGATCTCAGATAGCATCGAAGCAAATTTGAGCAGGGTGGTCGACTGGTACGTGGACGAAGAATTTTCATACATCAGGGTTTTCAATGATTCTGTCCCTCTGCATGCTCTATCAATATTTATACCCGATAGGTTGTCTTTTTGCGAGATCTCCAGGCAAACCGTGGTTGGTGGCATAAGTAAAGAGCTGAAAGGATTTTCAAAAAAGGTATGGCCACCTTTCCATTCATTTAAATACCTATTCTTTATTAGAGTTCACGCATGCAAAGGTCAAGGCAACAGTCTTAGAAGATATAAAATTGGTCCATATCGAATTCAAGAAACATGACCCACACATGGTCGTGAGTAATCACTTGGCTAGTTGTGGCCTGAAAAGATTTGATTATGAGAATTCACCTCATGATGATATTTTTCGAGGTGCAAGATCTTATGCCAAGGTTTTGGCTCAGATACAAGCTCTGTCATCTGAAGAGAGGGCTGATGTTTTCAGATTCCAAGAACATAGGTGAAGTTGCCTTCCCCTAGTATTAAGAGGTGAGAATCCAACGACTAGAGAGGTGCAACAAACAAAATCCGAAGGCTCCAAAGATTTAACACCCAACCAAGAAGAACACCAGGAAAAGAAGGAGCAAACTGGAGGTCTGAAACAGGAAGCCAAGACTTCCAATCCTCCAAGCGAGCCAACCACGGTCATTACTCCAGGAAAATCATCTAAACAGGTCAACAATCCCATTCTATTACCCCTCTGCAGTCCACAAAGGGAATACCAGACTCAGGTTGTTTTTTTGGTGAAGAATTAACACCCATAACGGTGGAAGAACTACCTCCAAATGAATTATTCTTCGATAAGAAGAGAAAGGTTGTCGTGAGACAAGAACTTTACCAAGAGGCAGGTATTGTATCTAAAAAATTTAAAATCTTAACCGATAGGAGAACTATGAAAAAAGAAGAATTTGCAACGCAAATAGCAGGAAGATTGGGACCTTTTGCTACGGCAATCCAATATTCAGTCGGGACCCTAAAGGATCAGCTAAAGAGAAAAAATCATTTAATCAAGACATTAGAGGCTAAACTAGCTACAGCAGAGGTCGCTGCCAAGGATCAGGCGAATACAACTTTAGAGCAAGCTAGAATATATGATAAAAAAGAAATCGAGCAGCTCAAAGCCGATCTCAAACAGACACAGCTGATAGCTCATACAAGTTAGATATAGATAGGCCAGCAAGGATAACAGATAGAGAAGCTATGGGCCAAATTAGAGTACACCAAAAGCCAGGTAATCGATATCAGGATATTTCAATCCCAAGCAATAGAAATCATAAAAAGGTTATCGACATCGCAGCAAGGTCTGCTTGTTAAAGTAGAAACGATTCAAAGAAACTGCCAACTCATTGATCAGGTACTGGAGAACCTCTCTCTCAGAGAAAGGGAAGCTGGGGCGGCTCGGGTTGATTTCCATGAGGCCATCATAGCCACGACGAGAAGGGAACAGGCAATAGTTCTAGCTTTCCCATCCCAGAGCAGACCACGGGCAACATCTTGTTGAAAGAATGGGAGCGTAACATATCTGAAGGCAGACAACAAGCTAAGGAAGTAAGAAAATCTTGTGAAGAAACTTTTGATTTGTTAAATGGGATTTGGTTGGGCTCCGATGGTGAAAGTAGCATTGAGATACTGGGCTAGATCAATACAACCAAATATCTGCTAAATATCAAGGAAAATGAAGAAAGAGAATTAGCCGAAATATCACAAATAACCCAGACAGACATAGTTCAAATAGATAAATGGTTAATTAAACCGAGTATACTATTATGTTCTATCAACGCCAAAGACCAACAAGTGGAAGGAAAGTTGCCATTATTGGTGAAATATTGTTATGCTTTTGAGGCCAATAATCAAGAAGAACCTTCTAAGTTGATATCACAGCTGGTGGAAAAGTGTGTCATTTTCACAGAGCATGCAAAGAGGCAAGTTTCCAGAACCAAATAAGGACAGAGATAAATAATTGAAACGATTGAACTCCTTTGTTGTAACCGAAAACCTCTGGAACGATTGAGATTCCAACATATATAAATCTGTATAAATATACATTTTGAAGAAAGAAAAGAGGCTGGACCTATTTTGGTTGTTTTTAATAGAGACCCTCCTTTTTTGAATATTAATACAAAGCAATCCGAAGACTCCTGATTCCATCAAGACTATGTTATGAGTTTGTTTTCTCTCTGATTTTTTGTTCAATTTCATTTCGCACATATATGTTTGATGAATGTTACACTGCAATTTAGTAAAACCTCTACTGTGGTGATTAATTTTAATTATCTATACAGTTTATAGTTTTTCCTCTGTATCGGCTATTAGCAGGTACAAGACCTATGGACTCATTAGATTTCCATATTTTATACATTCGTCAGTTTTCTTCTCACTTTTTTTTTCTTCTGTTTACAAGGTGAGATTCTCCCTTGATAGGAGCCTCGTATTATAAACAACTTTATGTTTTTCTCATATCTTCACACACATCAATTTTTTACTAGATAACATAGTTATGGGAAAAGGCCTTTGGTTTGTAATTTATCTTTAACATTAAATCAGATAGTTCTCTTTTATACGATTGAATTGAGACAACATCTGAAACTTTGAAACTTTCCTTTACTTTCACTTTTCCTCTATGACTGTCCCCATTGTAAGAAAGCCTAACATTGAGCCCAGTTTATCAGACCAAACACATATCGCTTTGAACCTTTTCGATACTGTTCTTAAAACAACCAATACCCAGGTAGAACTTGAGCATTCGTGGGCTGCGAGTGAGCGGGATATAAACATCCGGGAATAGTTGGAGGCTAGACAGCGACAACCCGGAAATTATCCTTAACTTCCTTTCCCAAAGGTTGATGCTCTCCCCTTCATTACTTTTCACTCACTTTCAGATGCCTAGACACTATACCTTCTAAGCCTTAGATACAGACTCTGGAACAATAGTCAAGATCACAATATTCATTGTGTGCCATGAAACACGATCTCCTCTAGTTACCCCTAGGTAGGAGGCGGAGGGTAACATACGGATCCCACATGGGGACATGTGCTCATTGTAGAGAACATGAGAACCTTAACATATCTGGTTGTCCAAACTGGTGACCTGCATCACTATAAAAATCATGCTACATTTTAACATGGCCACATCAATACTACAAGGGGGATGTTATCCACAAGGTCAATAAGATATAAAACCATGCAAGAAAGAATTGTTTTTTGCATTTTCATCGATATATCATTAAACTAGGTTAAGATGAATGCATAATAAAGAAATGAAAAACAATAGAAGGAAAAAAATGTAAGCACACAACATGACCTACCTAGCCTACCTACCTTACTCTAAGCTAGGAAATCAAGTACCTTAAGGAAAATAGGGATTGAGAAAGTATCCTTTAAAGGGTGTTGGGAGAAGGCCTATTTTGAGAAGGAAGTGTATTTTTAGTGCAAGCCTATTTTTGGAGAAATATATGTTTTGACAAAGACCTAATTTTGGAGCACGCGCAACAAGTGGCAAGAAAGAAACATGCAGAAAAAGAAGGAAAAGCAGCATGCAAGAGGAAAAGCAATGTGGTGTGCAGGAAGATAAGCCTAACTATGATAGGGTTAGGTTTTTTGGCAATATTGTAATGCCTATAAGCCATAAAGTAGTATAAATAAGTACCTAGGAGGTCTACAAGAGGGAGAAACATATCGAGACTAAAGAGAGAGGATAAAGGAGAATACATCATAATAGAGAGATTTGATTATTATGATTTTATGGGTTACTAATTGTAATAAGTCTTGTAGAAGAGTCAAATAAGTTAGTTTTTGAGGATTAGGTCATAGGATAAGGAGCTTGGTGTGATCTAGTCTACCTCACAAAGGGTTCTTACCTTCATTTTGATTGTATTGCTAAGGATGTAATGTGCACAGTGAAAGATTTTGCAGCAGAATAAATAAAAGAGTAGAGAAGCTAGATCTTTGTGGGCGTAGCCCTGGGAAGGGGTGAACCATGATAACCCTGGTGTTCCGTGTGATTATTAATGAATGTTTACTTATGTTGATCATTAGCTTATGAATGAATGGTTAAAGTATCTATATCAACATCCATGCATATGTTAAAATATGAATAAATAATATAAGTAATTGAACCATTAACAAGGATAATGCATAAGGAACAAAGAACACAATAAAAAATCCCCACTCATTCCTAGACCACAAACACTTGAGTATTGTAGTCAACCATAAAATCTATCTTGGGTGAGACTACATTGTGCAACTTGTGTGCAACATTTCCTTTTGGATTACCAGGAGGGCCGGTAGTTTTTAATGGTTTATTTGGAAACCTGTTGAGATATAAACCTGGGTCATCCCAAGAAGAAGTAAAAGAAATTTCAGCCAACAAATGGTTCCATTGCTGGCTGGAACTACACATGATTGAGTGGACAGGATCTGTGGAAGAAACATGCAAAGGATGAAAATATACAAGGGAATGTTCAGGCCATGGAATCCAATGAAGATGAATATCAAAATATGGTTGAAAACAAAGGAAATTGAGTTTGCGCAGAAGGACAACAAAAACCCTAATTTAAAAATGCAGAAATATCTCGACAAATACATTTTTAGTGACTTGTATGAGGTATTTTTTGTGATTTATTGCATTTGTGGAAGGAGTGGTTATTTAGGTTAAAGGACAACCACACTACAAATAAAATCAGACAACTAGAGGGGAATCCCATGGAGATCTTGCACTTACATCAAGTTAATAACAAATTTATGCATGCAATATATTTCTAGTTAGAGAGTATTGTTGCAGGATTTATCACCGAATTTGCAGTAGATACCATGAAGTCCTAGACCATAGAAGAGAAATATTTTCTAGAGGGACCCAGAGGTAGGTACATCAGATCACTTTATACTTCAATCAATATTTTATTGCATGACAACAGTTTGATCACCATGGAATCAAACAACTAAACTTCCCTACGTGCATGGGGGAAGGGGCGAAGCAATGACAAGAGGTTGATATATGGAAGAGAATATGGATAAGAGAAATAATAATGGGACCATGGACCCAATCATGATGGAATAAGAACAAATAAAGTAGACAATGGAAAATTTTGGAAAGACGTGCAATGGAATACCCTACCAATATAAAATAAATAACAAGAAGAGATCCATAGTCGACAGAGAGGGATTGGTGAGCGATGAAGAGGAGGTAGAAGATATTTGTAATGTGGAGAATATTGAGAAAATCCTATACATAAAATATGAAAGGAAAAAAGGAGGTCCAAGGTCAAGAAAAGATGGAAGAACTCTAATCTAGATCACTGTTAGTGTGGAACCTACAACCCCATGCGTGACTAATATACTAGAAAGAACACCAACAATTAGACAACTGCATTTTAATGGAAGAAAAACAATAGGACAGGGATCCAATCAAGGAGAATCAACTCGGGGAGCCATTTTAATAAATAACAGTCAATTATGTATACCTTGCGAAGGTATTAGTTCAACACAGTCCAAAATGGCAGGACATGATCCCATGATTAGATTACTATAATTTTGAGGAGAGGCATCGGAGGAACCTGGAAAGAACTTATTCATCTATGAGAAGATCTAAGAAGAAAAGTAGATCAAAAATGAGGATACAAATCTCTCATAGTTATCTATCACAATAATAGACCATGGACTGGACTGGTACATGCGCCTAGATGTAAAAAGTCCATAGGGAGTACCAAAGACTATTGTAGACTTGAAAAAACCACTAGTAAATAAATTTCAGAATCCTAGCTCAGAAGAGCAGTACATGAATGAAATGATTGAAATCAAGAAGAAAATGGGTGAGTCTGTTTGGGATATTCATAAGAGGTTCAAACTTCTAAAAGATAAGTTAAAATATGCAATTAATGACATGAAACATAGGAACTTATTTGTGAACTCACTGCTACCACACCTGAAATACTCACTAAGAAAATAGAAGTTCCAAACTCAAGAAGAGGCTCAGTAGGAAGCCTTACAATTGGAAGAGAACCAATATCAGTAGACAGATCCAACAATAAAGGAACTAAAGGAGTATTTGAAGAATATAACATTTCAACTTAACCACAATAAGGGTAAAGAGAAAAGAGACATTGTTTGGTGTACGCTATGCAAGACAGAAGGACACCATAAGAATGGATGTCCAGCTTTTGTGTAGTATATGGAGACAAGGGTGCCAAACCCATTGCCAATAGGGGGATCAAGGTGAAAGATTTGTAAGATGCATGGACAGTACCAAAAAGTTCATATTGCATTTTTTTCAAATCAATGGGTCACGATGATAAGGATTGTAGAATAATGGAGATGATGAGAGAAAGAACTTCAGATACTTATAGGGTGAAAGTGGAAATTATGACATGACAAGCTTCACCATAGTTCATCTAGGTATCACCACCATACAACAATGTGCAACAACAATAAAACAATGTGCAACCACAGTACAATAATGTGCAACCACAGTATAACCCTGCACAATATAACCAGGTACCCCAGTACAACACACCATGAGGAGATCAAGGTGGATACAGAGGTGGTTGTTGTTCCAGAGTCTGTACTTAAGGCTTAGAAGTACAGTGTCTAGGCATACGAAAGTGGGTAAAGGGTAGAGAAGAGAGAAACGTCAACCTTCGGTGAGGGAAACTAGGGAAGATTTCTATGTTGGCGTTGTCTATCTTCCAATTGTTCCTGGACGGTTATATCATGTTCAATCGTTGCCCATGAACGTTCGAGTTTAACCCGGGTAGTGGCTATTTTAAGGATAGTATCGAAAAGGTTTAAGGCAATGTGTGTTTGATTTGATAATCTGGGTTCAATATTGGGCTGTGTTGGTACAAGGACAGTCATGGAGGAACAGTAAAATAATAAAAACTTCAGAGGGAAATTAAGTGTTGTCTCAATTCGGTCGTATAAAATAGATTTTATGGTTTTAGAAACAAAAATGAGGTGCAAATCAAAGGCTCTTTCCCGTAACTAGGTTATATCTTAATAAAATTATATGAGGTGGGGGAAAACATTTAGCTATCTATCAAGTAAGGATCCTATCAAGGGAGAATCTCACGTATAAATAGAGGAAGGAAAATGTAAGGAAAATAACCCGATGAAGCATAAAATATATATAGAATTCTGAAAGTGTTGACTGGTCTTACACCTGCTGATAGTTGGTATAGAGGAAAAACAGTAAACAATTATAGAAAACCAAAATTCATTCGCTATAGTAGAGGTTGTACTAAATTATAGCGAAACATTCATCAGATAAGAATATGAATTGAAACGAAATATGAGATACAAGAAAACAAACTCATAACACAGTCATGACGGAATTGAGAATCTTTATATTTTCTTTGTATTAACTCTCAAAGTGTAAAAAATCTGTTACAATTGACACAAAAAGGTCCATCCCTTTTTCTTTCTTTCTATGGTATATTTATATAGTTTTACAATAAGATGGAATCTCAGTGATTACAAAAATTTCGGTTATGATAGGGAGGAGAGAAATCGCTCCATTTCTTTCTCTCTGTCTTCACTTGGTGCCAGAAGTTTGTCCTCGCGCATGTCCGGTATAGGTGACACATCTTTCAACCAGCCGAGATATCAGCCTTGACGGTTCTGCTTGATAGTTGGCCTCAAAAGAGTAACAATCTTGGGCTAATTGCGGCAGCCTTTCTTCCATCTGTCTGTCTATGATGTTGATAGCGCATAATTGCGCGCTTAGTTTAATCATGCATTTGTCTATTTGGACTATGTCTGCCATAGTCACTTGGGAGATCTCGACTGAATATCTTTCCTCTTTTTCCTTTAAATCAAGCGATATTTTCACCATATTCATTTGAATCAATGCCTTAGCATTACCTCCACTATCAATGCCTAGAAGATTGCCATCTATAGAACTAAAGGCCTCTTCTAAGGAATTCATTACCCTTTTGGCTTGCATCTTGCCTTCCGCGATGCTGTGCTCCCATTCTTTTAATAGAATGTTTCCTCTGGTCTGCTCCGAAATGGTGAACCTGGGAGTACTTCCCGAATCCCTGTTGTTTGTGGCTATCACAGCCTCTTGGAAGGCGACCCGTGCTGCTCCATCTTCCCTTTCTCTAGAAGTTAAATTCTCCAAAACTTGATTAACTAGCAAGAAGTTGTCTCGAATCACCTCTACCTTGCTGAGTAAATTTCGTTGGGCCACAAAGACCCTGCTCCGAATTTCCATAGTCTGGGACTGAAACATCCTGATATTTATTACTTCACTGTTGGCGATTTCCACCCTATCTTGAAGCTGTTCGATCAAATCTTTTTGTTGGCTTGCTTGCATCTAACCATCCCGAAACACTAGCTATGCTTGTTTGAGCTTAGTCTTGAGCAGCTCTATCTCATTTTTATCGGCCAACCTGGCCTGCTCTATTCCTACACTTGCTTGGTCTTTGGCAGCCTTTGTTGTTGTGGCTAGTCTGACTTCCGAGGTCTTGATGAGGCGATTGTTTTGTTTCAGCTGGTTTTTCAAGACCCCAACTGAAAATTGGTTCACCGTGGAATATGCCCCTAATGTCCCAGTTATTTCCGTGTCGAACTGCTCATTCTTCCTGTCCTTCCCATCAATTATAACTTTGTATTTCTTGGCTGTTGACTCTCCTTCCTGATAGAATTCCCTCTTTACCACTGCCTTTCTCTTCTTATCAAAAAAGAACTCATTTGGAGGGAGCTCTTCTACCCTTATAGGCCTCAACTCTTCATTGAAGATCCACCCTGTGTCAATATTTCCCTGAGTTGACTGCAAGGGGGTAACTGATGTGATAGATTCTCTAATCTGCTTCACTGATTTTCCCGGAGTAGTAATCAAACTCTGCTTCTTTGGCAGGTCGGGAGTCTTTATCTCTGCTTTCGAACTCTTAGTTTTCTCTCCCTCATCTTGGTGTTTTTCTTGATCGGGAGTCGCATCCTTAGAGCCTTTGGCATCTTTTTGTTTCACCTTCGTCGTACTTGGACTCTCACCCTGCAACACTGCTGGAAGACAACTGCATCGATGTTATTGGAACTTCAGAACATCGGCTCTCTCCTTGGGTGTCAAGGTTTGTATTTGAGCTATAATCTCAGCATAGGACCTTGCGCCTTGGAAAATTTCATCCTAGGGTGAATTATCATGCTCAAATCTCTTGAGCCCGCAACTGGCCAAATGATTTCTCACAACCCTTTGTGGATCATGCTTCTTGTATTTAATGAGGACCAAATTTAGGTCTTCCAGGGCTGCTACCTCAACTTTGGCATGCCTGAAATCTAATAAATTATATGAATTTAAATGAAAAAGAAAAGGTGGCCATACCTTCTTTGAGTATCTCTTAAGCTCCTTGCTTATACCACCAATTACTGTTTGTCTAGCAACCTCATGACAAGCCAACTTGTCAGGAATGAACAATGGAAATGCATGACGGGGAACAAAAGCCCCAAAAACTCTGAGATATGAAAATTCAGCTTCTACATACCAGTCGGCTATGCTGCTCAGATTTGTCACTATACTATCCGAGATCCTGGGTGGCGGGTGACCGAAAATAGTGACATGCAGAGGCACGATCACCCAGTTGAAGATTTTGTATATGAAATTTGCCGCCTTGTTTTCCCACAATTTCGCATGATAAACGTGGATAGGCTCGTCTTTTGCTGGGGTCCAACTCTAGATCATTAAGGGAAATGGTGTTAAAAAACATATGGCATCCATAATGTATGCATACATGAAAAATGAAGAAGCCTTTCCGCTTTCTTTCTGCGCCCGATACCCTGTGACCCGACTGGTCAAGCTATCAGACAACATTTTTGCCCCGTTGAAGGAACAGCCTTCGGTGACCCGAAACATTAGAGGCACCCATGGAAGAAAGAAATGTGAGGTGTCCTCTCTCCCTTATAATCTACATGTCATCATGGCTACATACTTGTACTTCAGTTCTAAGGAAGCTATTGAATATATGCCATGGCTGTCAGCCCTGAACTTTGCAGCATGTGAAACCCAACCTTTTATTAAGCTAGACATGGTTTTATCATACTGTACACATTCCTTCTGTTTGAACTCGTTCAAGAATTCGGCGCCATATGTATAGTCGGACGTTGTGGGAAACTTATACATGGCTTGCAAATGTTCAGGCCTGAAAGTCCCGATGGTGACCTTCTACTCATTCATGATGGTTCTGGCTGCTATGTCCACATGGTCTAATGCCCATCGGACCATGTCATAATATGGAAGCAATCATGGCTTGGCTACTACTTTATGCATTCTGGATTGAATGACAATCTTATACTTGGTGGTTATGTCATCTTTTTCATTGTCGCTGGAATCATCAGAATAATCCACCAATTCGGCCTGTAGAACATCAGAAACGAACGACCAATTCGGGACCGAGTCGATACTTCGAGGTGAAGTATCAACGACATTGTCCGAACCTTGTCCCGATACCTCAACACTGGCCTTATATTCTTTTTGCGGGGCCATGCCTGGAGATCCTGCTTTAGCTCTTCTGCACTAAAAATATGTATACATACAGAAGTTAGCTCGCTGAGAAAGTGTGCTCTGCGTAATATGAAAATGCATTGGTTATAATGAATCACAACTCTTATATATATTCGAAAACTTGGTACCTTTTAGAACAGGTCTGTCAAATCATGTTTTAGAAATAAATTTAGTCATAAAAACACAATCTCTATTTGTCGATTTTCCTTATTTCATAATTAATGCCATAAATTTTGGCAGTTAGAAATGTCAGTTGGCGTATGGAAGAAATAGGGCTACCTCGTAAATCATGCAAGCATCAAAGCACGGGAGATGTTGATTTAGATTAATTAATCCAGTTTTACCAACGTTAATTAATCTTTCGGTACTCGTTGTATCGGGAATTTTGCTTCAACTCTTTGGACCTCTAACCCCCGAAATTGCGATGATCTATTTTGGTTAATAACACCACAATTGTGATTAGGCACTTAATTGATTACATAAATATTTATATTCTCCATATCGCAACTTGGAACTTCGAAAGTAAGTTTCTGAAAAGTTTGCATGCCGAGTTGTGAAACCGCGAGATCGCGATAAAACGTTTTAATTAAAAGGGAAGATAAACTCGGATTAAGTGTTTAATTAATTATGTTTGTATCTTTATCGTGACTTCGCAATTCAGGCTCAGATAGTGTAGTTTTTTGGACGAGAACGCACCAAGTGGCAAATTACCGACGGAACTTAACCATGGCTTAGCTTTTCCTTTAACTTTGACATGGGTTACTAACATACAGACCTCTTAGTTTCAGCTATTGGGGATACGATAATGAGAGCTTTGGACTTAGTGAACGCTGAAGCGCGAAAACCTGATAATTTCTAATTGTGATTTAGGAAAATTTTACTCCCGTCACTGACCTGGGTTGAAATTTTTTAAGTGATTTCGCTGTTTTGTTGCTCGGGACTTGTGAACTACGTGATCTACAACACCCAACATGAGAAATCTCGAGATAGAACAAACAAGGGGGAGAATTTTTTTTCTGAAAGGTAGAACTCACTCGAGAATACAATAATCATCACTACTGCGTGATAAGACTTTAGAGATTTTGAAACCATAGACGAAACATATGAAAACCATCTTTCGATTTTGAGCATTAAGACATGAATTTTGAGACGGGATAGAAAACAAAGGCGTCTCCAACATAGGCTCCAACTAGGGATCCCGTTTTCTTGAAATATGGGAAGAACAGTAGACCACGTGCCGATATTGGGTCAATGGAGTCAATAGTTTCAATCAGGCGAAAAGGTTCCTGAGAACAGGGTACCAAAGGGGAAAGAGACTTCATTTTTTACCTTGAAAATATTTTCAAACTCAAATATTCTTTTTAAATTTGGTTGTAGTCCCTTTCATGAATTTCCCTTTCCCGTTACTAAATTCAAGTCTACCTTAAGACAATCAAAACAGTCCTAGGAGACCCAACACATCTTGTCGCTATCATCTTGCATCAAAAGAAGAAGACCAGATATATAAGATATGCAGAACAGAAATGAAAAGCTAGAAATGACAGAATAACAGTAAAATATCCAGCATAATCTTCATGATACACAGAAATGATATACGAAATAGCAACAGAAACAACACTTGATTCAGATAGCAATGTTCACAGGCCTCTTCAAGGGGGAAACCTCCAGTCGATCAATGCTCTATTACAATAATCTCCAAGATAGGGTTTTCATACCCTCGACCCTTATTTATACTAAATGTGTCTATTAAGAGAATCATCTAGAGGAAGATCCTTCTAGAAGCGGAAGCTTCTATTAGGTCTTCTTACATCCGCCTTATTCTATTTTATTGAAAAGTCTTATTAATATTGACCTTCATTACATCTGAATACATTGATCTACCTATGTGCGGGTTAGGACCTTAACATGTCTGCCCACTTAAAAACAACCTTGTCCTCAAGGCTTGAGATGTGGAAACTGCTGCAGAATGGTAGCTGGTTCCCAAGTGGCATCTACTGGAGTCATATCTTTCCACTGTACTAGCACTTCCTTGATGGTTCACTGATGCAGGCGACGCTCCCGCTAGTCCAAAACTGCTTCTGGTTGTAGCCAAATGGATCCTTCTTCAGCTAATTCTGGAAGGGTGGTTTGAATTTGGCACCTGGTTCCAATCACCTTCTTCAAGCATGAAACATGAAAAACAGGATGTAGCTTCGACTGACTGGGCAGAGCTAACTGATATGCGACTTGTCCCACATGCTTGAGAACTGTGTAAGGGCCATAAAATTTGGGTGCTAGCTTCTGACACTGCTCGGCCTT
>JASDQU010506430.1:54845-72247 GCA_032191745.1 Picea mariana
TCTAGTTTAACAAATAGACCTTGCTGCGATGCCGATAACCTTTTTATGATTTCTATTGCTTGGGATTGAAATATCCTGATATCGATTACCTAGATTTCGACGTACTCTAATTTGGCCCATAGCTGCTCTATCTTTTAGCCTTGATAGCCTATCTATATCTGACTTGTCTGAGCTATCAGCTGTGTCTGTTTGATATCGGCTTTGAGCTGCTCGATTTCTTTTTTATCATATATTCTAGCTTGCTCTAAAGTTGTATTTGCCCGATCCTTGGCAGCATCTTCTGCTGTAGCTAGTTTAGCCTCTAATGTCTTGATTAAACGATTTTTTCTCTTTAGCTTATCCTTTAGGGTCCCGAATGAATATTGGTTTTCCATAGCGAAAGGTCCCAAGCTTCCTTCTATTTGCGTTGCAAATTCTTCTTTTTTCATAGTTCTCCTATTGGTTAAGATTTTAAATTTTTTAGATATAGTACCTGCCTCTTGGTAAAGTTCTTGTCTCACGATAGCCTTTCTCTTCTTATTGAAGAAGAATTCATTCGGAGGCATTTCTTCCACCGTTATGGGTGTTAATTCTTCACCAAAAAACCAACCTGAGTCTGGTATTCCCTTTGTGGATTGCAGAGGGGTAATAGAAACGATGGGATTGTTGACCTATTTAGATGACTTCCCTGGAGTAATGACCGTGGTTGGATCGCTTGGAGGATTGGAAATCTTGGCTTCCTATTTCAGACCTCTAGTTTGCTCCTTTTCCTGGTGTTCTTCTTGGTCAGGTGTTGAATCTTTGGAGCCTTCGAATTTTGTTTGTTGCACCTCTCCGGTCGTTGGATTCTCACCCCTTAATACTAGGGGAAGGAAACTTCACCTATGTTCTTGGAATATGAAAAAATCATCCCTCTCTTCAGACGACAGGGCTTGTATCTGAGCCAAAACCTTGGCATAATATCTCGCACCTCGAAAAATATCATCATGAGGTGAATTCTCATGCTCAAATATTTTCAGGCCACAACTAGCCAAGTGATTACTCACGACCCTATGTGGGTCATGTTTCTTGAATTCGATATGGACCAATTTTATATCTTTTAAGACTGTTGCCTCGACCTTTGCATGCATGAACTCTAATAAAGAATGGGTATTTAAATGAATGGAAAGGTGGCCATACCTTCTTTGAAAATCCTTTCATCTCTGTACTTATGTCACCAACCACAGTTTTCCTGGAGATCTTGCAACAAGACAACCTATCGGGTATAAATAATGGTAGAGCATGCAGAGGGACAAAAGTGTCGAAAACCCTTATGTATGAGAATTCTTCCTCCATGTACCAATCGGCCACCCTGCTCAAATTTGCTTCAATGCTATCTGAGATCCTTGGCGGTGGATTATTGAAGATGGTGACATGCATCGGTACCATTACCCAATTGAAGATTTCCTATATGAAATCTGAGGCCTTATCCTCCCAAATATTTGAATGGTAGACGTGGATAGGCTCGGCATCCGATGGAGCCCAACTCCAACTCATTAAGGGAAAAGGTGTCAGGAAACACACGACGTCCATGATGTATGCGGACATAAAGAATGAAGTGGCCTTCCTGCTGGCCCTCTGCGTCCGATATTCTGTAATCCGACTGGTTAGACTATCTGACAACAGTTTGGCCCAGTCGAAGGAACAACCTTCTATGACTGTATGCATCAGAGGCACCCATGGGAGGAAGAAATGTGTGGTATCTTCCCTCCCATACAATCTACAGGTCATCATTGCTATGTATTTGAACTGTGGTTCCAAAGAAGATATGGAATAAATCCCGTTGCTATCGGCCCTGAACTTTGCGGGGTGTGATACCCAATCCTTGATCAAATCAAATAAACTTTTGCTATATTGACCGCATTCCTTTTGTTTAAAATCCTCCAGAAACTCGGAATTCTATGTGAAGTTCGACATGGGTGGAAACTTGTACATAGCCTATAAGTTTTTTTGTCTAAAGGTCTCAACAGTGACCTTCTGCTCACTGAGGATGGTTTTGGTCGGGATATCTACATGATCTAGCACCCATCGGATCATGTCATAGTAAGGCAGAAGATGTGACCTGGCCGCTACTTTGTACATCTCTGCTTGGACAACGATCTTGTACTTGGTGGTCAAGTCATCTTTCTCGTTGTCACTGGAATCATATGAACAATTCACCAAATTGGGTTGAAGAACCTCGGAGATGTACGACCAGGTTCATATAGAATCAACGCTTCGTGGTGAAGTATCAGAAACATTATCAGAGCCTTGCCCTAAAATCTCATCACCTACCTTGGACGCTTTTCGTGAGGCCATGACAGAGGATTGTGAATTATCTCTCCTGCAATAAAAAGGCGTATACATACAAAAGTCAACTCGTTGAGAAAAACTTCTCTGCGTAGGATAGAAATGAGCTTTATGAATCGAACAGAAAGAAAAATATCTATATCTTCTACCATTTAAAATCTTGATGTCCTTATGAAAAAAACGGTCAAGTCATATTTAGAGACAGATTTAGCAATAAAAACCATGTCCTTACTTGTCACTTCTCCTCATTTCCAATTAATGCCATAAATTTTGACGGCTCGTGACACAAGTTGGCGCAAGGAAAATTTAAATTTTCCTCGTAGACTGTGCATATTATTATTTGCATTGAACATTGATTAAACTAGCTTATCTTCTTTAATTAAGTTTTCTTAAAATTTAATCAACCTTTAGGTGTTCACTGTATCGGGATTTTTCATTCTAACCTATAGAGCCTCTAAAACCCAAGATCGCGATGATTAGATTTAGTTAAGCAAGGACGTAAACAGGATTAAGTGTTTAATTAATCATGTTTTAATTTATATCGCCACTTCACGACTCGGGACTTCGAAGGTATAGTTTCCAGGAGGAGCGTAAGCCGAGTCACGAAATCCCGAGATCAGAATGATGTGATCTATTTAAACTAGAAGGTAAACCAGATTAAGTGTTTTAATTAATTAATATTTAAGCAATATCGTGACTTCGCCACTCAGGGCTTCGAAGGTATAGTTTCTGGGAGGAGCATAAGTCGAGTCACGAAATCCCGAGAGACTTTAACCATGGTCAAAACTAATCACCCTTGACACTAACCAGGGTTACTTAGGCAAAAGTATCATGGATTCGCCTATCAGAGTTATGACGGTAATGTTTTTGGAGAGAGTGAATGCCGAGACGTGAAATCCCGACAGCACTTGACTGTGGCTTAAAGAATTTTACTCTCATCTTTCAGCTGAGGTAAGATTTTAAAAATTTTCACGACCTCACACGTCGGGGCTTGTAAATCTTGTGACTTGCAACTCCTGAAGCGTGATATCCCGAGGTACAAAAAGTAAAAACTTTCGTTTAACAATAAAAAGTGGTGACTTATGAAACATAACATCCTTCCCTATTTCGTATGTCGGGACTACTGAGATTTTTATTTGCTAAATGTCACGAAGCGAAAGAGAACTTAAAGACCAACATTTGACTTTAAAAATTACATTTAAACCAGTTAAAAAAGGCGGCTCCAACATAGGCTCCAACTAGGGATCCCATCTTCCTGCAAGACGGGAAGAACAGTAGACCACGTGCCTGTATTGTGTAAATGGAGTCAATGGCTTTATTCCAGTAAAAATGTTCCTAGGAAAAGGATACAGAGGGAAACAAAGATTTTGTCTTTTACTTGTGCAAAGCTTTTCAAAACTCAGGAACGTTTCACCCGCAGCTGCAGTCCCTTTCACGACTTTCTCTTTCTTTTTACTGAATTTAGGTCTGCATTAGGACAATCAAGACGGTCCTAGGAAATCCAATAGATCTTGTGGCTTTTGGTTTGCATCAAACGAAGTTTATTACATGTTTTTAATCGGGGAGCCCTGTCTGAACTTAGGATGTAGATCCAATTTCGAGAAAAATTGATTACCATAGTAGAGTGAGATTCATGTATAACAGCCTTACAGATATATCAGACATTGCTTCACTACTAGCGGGCCTGTTTAGTACCCCGGTGAAGTTATCTGGCCCTTTTTACTAAATTCCCTTTCACCACTTCGAAATATTTTTATGCGTTTAAATGCTGAGACGAGGGAAATCATTTCTAAATTTCCTTTCATTGTCTTTTTGGACTAGATGGACAATTAAATATGACATTCCTTTCACCATCTGTCTTATAACTTACTTATTAGAACACGAAGTGGGGGCAATCAATTTGTATGAGGGGTGATATCTGCGTAATATTTTGAAATGGAGGTCAGTCAACTTACTTTGATTACTTAGTACTAGCCCTCTCTTAACTCTCACCACACCTTAGCCTGCAGGGAAAAAAGGGGGGAAAATTATTTCTAGGGTTCTTCCTTCGAGCAAGCCTCAATCTTTCAAAACTGTTGAAAAACCTAGAATAGTCAGGATCAACCTATGCATCACTCCATTTAGTAAGAGATTGAGGAGTCGTGAAGGCCAGCTTACTTTCCAAAATCTGCTTTGCAGCCTTCAAAGTTAACGCATCATCTCTTCTTCCCATGTATGCAAACCCGGGAAGATGCCCTGCTTTTTCAAGAAGGTAAATACGAAAATAGAAAGAAGGGTGATGAATAGAGATCTGTAAATTGAAGGACAAGGGTCAAAAATTACAACTGACTCTTGAAATCCCTTTTCGAAGAGGCTTTGTTTTCTTTGTTTATTTTCACTACCTCCTATCTTTAATTTGAGTGAAAATTCTTAGGACCTGGAGCGATTAGTTGTTATTTTTAATAAACATTCAAGCAAAAACATTATATTCATGAGACCATTGCGGCGTTCTGAAAATCTTTGTTAGAAAAATAAAATTCTCAGGAATTCATACCTTTACCTTACCATTTTATAATAACAGAAAATCTTTTCTATCACCTGTTTTGGCAAATTTATTTCCGATATAGAACCTTCTGTTTACCCTTTTCGCTCGTTTGGGCTGCAAACTGGAATCCTGAAAGAGAAAAATGTGGAAAGTGTTAGGTATATTTTTATTTATTCTTTGAAAATTTCGTATTTCTATTTCTACAAAAATCACTAACCTGATTAATTATTGGTGAAAGTGCACTTACCAAAAAGAAATTATGAAAAAAGAAAACACAAACTGGTATATTACAGTGGGAATTTTGGAGAACCAGTTATTGCATATAATGTTTTAAATAACACCCATTGACAGGGGCGTTGAACATTTTACCGTCCAGATTTTCTAATAGAAACGAATTCTTTCCTTCGGGAGATACGACTCTAAATGGTTCATACCAAATATGATCAAATTTATCGTGCTTCACTAAGTCTTCCTTCCTAGCATCCCATCACAATACCAAATCACCCAGGAGAAACTCTCTGTCTTTTGCCTTACGGTCAAATAACGTTTTCATATCATCATGGTATTTCTGCAACCTTTCGTCTACTTTGACCCTATGTTGTTGCACTTCAATTAGCTGATTTATCCTTTTGGTAACATGATTCAGTTCTTCCTTCTCATCTTTCCATAATTTCATCACGGGGAGCGCTAGATTTATTGGTAATACCATGTCGATACCGTATACCATTTGGAAAGGCAAGGTGCCAACAAATTTTTTCGTGCCTATTCGATTCGCCCATAAGGCGTATTTCAAATGCACATGCCAAGATTTTTTATTATCATCCAACACTTTCTTAATTACATTTATCAGACTCTTCTTTGAAGACTCAGCTAGTCCATTTCCTTGGGGATAATAAGTTGTGGAATGACTGAGTACGATATTGTATTTTTGGAAAAAGCTAATCATAGCCATAGATTTGAAAGCCTGGGTGTTATCTGTGACTATTTTTCCGGGGCAACCAAATCTAGACAAAATGTTGTCTTCCAAGAAGTCTATTACCACTGAATCTATTTCCCTTCTGGTTGGAATAGCCTCCACCCATTTATTGAAGTAATCCGTGGCAGTTAGGATCCATTTGTGTTGAGAGCTAGAATGGGGGTTGATTTCACCTATAAAATCTAGTCTCCATTGCTAGAAAGGGGCTTCCATTTTGACCGGCACCAATGGTAGTGCTGCGAGTTTATGCTTACCTATGAACAATTGGCACGGGTTACAGGCTCTAAATTTGGCATTTACGTCTGAGAAATGTTTTGGCCAATAATACCCTGCCCTTAGGATCTTATAAGCTGTCACCCTCCAAGCGTGGTGTCACCCACAGACCCCTAATAAGTTGTGGAATGACTGAGTACGATATTGTATTTTTGGAAAAAGCTAATCATAGCCATAGATTTGAAAGCCTGGGTGTTATCTGTGACTATTTTTCCGGGGCAACCAAATCTAGACAAAATGTTGTCTTCCAAGAAGTCTATTACCACTGAATCTATTTCCCTTCTGGTTGGAATAGCCTCCACCCATTTATTGAAGTAATCCGTGGCAGTTAGGATCCATTTGTGTTGAGAGCTAGAATGGGGGTTGATTTCACCTATAAAATCTAGTCTCCATTGCTAGAAAGGGGCTTCCATTTTGACCGGCACCAATGGTAGTGCTGCGAGTTTATGCTTACCTATGAACAATTGGCACGGGTTACAGGCTCTAAATTTGGCATTTACGTCTGAGAAATGTTTTGGCCAATAATACCCTGCCCTTAGGATCTTATAAGCTGTCACCCTCCAAGCGTGGTGTCACCCACAGACCCCTTCATGAAATTCACTTATCACCCTCTCTGTTTTTTATTCGACTAAACAGACCAACAGGAAACCTAGTGGGTCCTTCCAATATAATTGATTATCGGATATACAGTATTTGACTACATGTAATTTTAGTGTTCTGGCTTTGGATGGGGACAAATCACTCGGGCATTTCAATGTCATCAGATATGATACTATGTTTTTGTACCAGTCTGATGAGACAAACTTCTCTTCGATTTTGATTGCACTTGTTGGCTCATCAAACTCGTTCATGTCCACACCTTCTTCATATCCCTGTAGGTCATTTATACTGAGAGCTCTGAAATTTGATTTTGCTAAGAGTTTGGCCAAACCTTGTCCTTTTACCAATTTCGTTGGTTTTATTTCCAAGTCGAATTCTTGAATTTTGGCAAGCCATTGTCCCCTTTTTCCATCACTGTCAGATTGAACCACAATATCCTTTACAAAACTGGTAGGTACATACACGATTATCTTGGAATGCAGCATATAGGTTATGAATGATTTCAACGCCTTCACCATAGCATATGATTTATTTTCCATTATATCATATTTAAGTTCTGTGTCTCTGAGACTCTTGCTAAAAAAAGCTATCGGTTGTTCGAAGCCTTCTTCATTTTTTTGGAGTAACACGGTGATTGTGTGTTCGGAGGCAAATGAGAAAATAAGAAAATCTTTTAGATAATTAGGGCTTGCCAATATAGGTGCCTCACTTATGACTTTCTTGATGCGTGCAAATGCCTCTTTGGCTTCTGTTGTCCATTTCACTTCACTATTTTTATTTATCATATCTGTGATCAATTTCAGGATTTCAACAAAGTTCGGAATAAATCTCCTCAAAAAATTTATTTTTCCTAAAAATGACTGAATTTATTTTACATTCCTAGGAATATTTATAGTATTTATAGCCTCAACTCTTTTAGGATCGATTTCAATACTATCTCAAGATACAATATGACCCAAAAGTTTACCTTCTTGCATGGCGAAGTGGGACATTTTGGGATTCAAAGACAGACCAAACTTACGACATTTCTCAAACGTCTGCTTGAGATGTACTAGATGATCTTCATCAGATTTGGAAAAAACAATTAGATCATCAAGATAAATAACTACAAATTTATCCCTTTCACCGATGAAAGCAATGTCCATGGCACGTTGGAAAGTAGCGCCTGCATTCATTAGACCAAATGGCATCTTATCATACATAAACGTACCCCAAGGGGTAGTGAAAGTTGTTTTCTCTTTACCTAATTCATTTACGACAATTTGATTATACCTAGAGAAATCGTCGATCATCAACATTCTATTTGCCCCAACTACCTTTTCTAAAACATGATCCATTTTGGGTAGAGGGTAGTTATCTTTGAGGGAGGACTTATTCAGATTCCTAAAATCGACACACAGTCTAATATCCCCACTCTTCTTTCTGATCGAGACCAGGTTTGCTACCCAATCGGAATATCTCAGAGGTACTATTATTTTTGCATCCAAGAGCTTTTTAACTTCCTTTTCAACCACAGGCAATAGAATGGGGTTGATCTGTCTGAGTTTTTGTCGAAAGGGTTTGACACCAGGTTTTAGGGGTGTCTTGTGTTCGATTACAGTGGTGTCGTAGGTTCTCATCTCTTCATAATACCAAGCAAAAACATCTTTATACTGTCCGAGAAAGTCTTTATACTTTCTTTTTACCTCAGGAGGAAGGTACTTTGATATTTTTACCATCCTAGGTTCTTCTTTGTTCCCTACATCGTAGTCTTCAACCTCCTCTAGTTGGGGTTGCAGGGTGGATTTCAAGGGTATGTCATTCTGATCGAACAGTCTCTCCAGGGGAATTAGTCCTTTCGGAATCTAATTGTTTTTTAGAACCAGCATGCGATGATTTGCAATCTTTTCCTGGAACTCTTGAGGGTCTTCTCCTTCTTGCATGATCCATATGTAATCATTATGATTTTCTTGATCAATGTGAGTTTCAGAGAAGTCATCCACTACTTCAAGGAATTTTCTGATCTGTTCGTCATCCTCGAAAACCTACCAGTGTTGTATGTTGTTCGGGATGGATCGTCTGTGCCTTACCTTTATGTGGTATTTAATTAAAAATCTGTAGGGGGGAGCGAAAGTTGAGGCTGCCTTGGCTAACGAATCAGCCTGAAAGTTTTCGGTGCGTGGGATGAAGTGGATATTTACAGATGAGAAGAAATTTTCCATTAGATCCCAAGCACAATTTCTATACGATCTCAATCTCGGGTGCTTGGCCTGGTACTGTCGATTTATCTATTTGACTATCAACTCAGCATCTCCATATACTTCCAGGTTTTAATGTTCAGCTTCCTGGCAGCTTCCAATCCTAATATTAAGGCTTCATACTCACATACATTGTTGGTGTAGTCTATATCCCATTGAAGCCTGTAAGAGAAGGGGACAACAAATTTATTTTCAGGTGCCAAAAAGAGTACGCTTGCACCTACTCCTTCACATGATAGAGAACCATCAAAAAAAAATTTCCAGATCCTAGTGCTATGCATATTTTTTTATTCTTTCTCATCTATGTAATTTTTTTCTGCGTAGTTATCTATACCATCATCAAAAGACAAAATACAATTTCCCAGATCTTGATTGGCAATGTAAACAGGAAAATTGTTAGGATTCTGAGGATCACTCACTATATAGGCTAACCTCGTTTCTCTGTATAACTGAGTAAGTTGTCCACCAAACACAGGAATTGTGGCGTAAGTCATGTCCAATTGGAGGGACCCCCCAAGTTTAGCTCCCCACAACCTTGATAGCAGTAAGCCATACCTTGGGGGGATATCAACAATAACTACATCCATCGGGACACTTTTGACTGGGACCTGTGCAAGGGTGACTACTAAATCTTGTATCATACCCATGCACTTAACTCTTCTCGAATCAAAAGAGTAGAGATCTCCATAAGGCCTGGTGATATCGAGGCCTAATCTATCCATAATAGTCTTGGGCATCACATTATGTGAAGCTCCAGAGTCTAGTATGCAGTTATGCAGCAGTCGATCATGCACATTTAGGGTGATATAGAAAGGAGCGACGGTGTCTCGGGCACCCTCGAAATGTGGACCAAAAGTGATATTGGGCTTATCATCTTCCAAGTTTATCACGTTTGATTGACTTTATTGATCTGAACAACCTATCACTTTGGTTACCTGCTTACGATGTGTAGGATTCTTTGCTAATTCAACCAGAGGGATCAGTATTTTGATCCTATTTATCTCATTTTCAAAAATAAAACTGCCACTACCTTTGTCCATTTCTTTGGTTGAAAACTTAGACTCTCTCTTCTCCAACTTATTTGTCTGAGCTGATTTATTATTCGTGAGTTTATTTACCTGTGTAGGTGCCTCGGCTGTCTTGATTTCCCTTGTTTGGGTCTCAAACTCCTTGGTTTTAGGATCCAACAAGTCTACCCCCTTTATTTTGTTAGTAGATGTTTCAGTCTCTTTTCGGGCTGGCATGTACTCTTCACCTCTAGGGAGGATTTTCTTGGGTTGAGAAATCAACATAGATTTGTTTTTAGACCTCGGGTTATATCTAGGTTGGACTTTGTCCATTATTGAATCAATTACTTCTTGATAGTCAGGGACGTCTATATTGTTTATGTCATCACTTGTATCTGAGGATCATTGTGTGTTTAAAGACTTCTCATAATCTTCTTTAGTTACATAAGGCTGAGTGCAGTCATCACCTAAATTGTCACATCTTCTTCCAGACCCTCGAAATCTTCCAGGTCATTACCTCCTATAAAATTTTCATTTTTAAAAGGGGTTTGAATTTTTTGATCTTCATTTTTTGTCTGTCTTTGTTGATTTTGAAGATTGGGGTTTCTCCTAAATTCCCTTTTAATGAAAGAATCAGCCTTAGATTGATCCAGTTCCATCCTAGAAATTTTATTTGACAATTTCTTAATTACCCTAGCCATATCATCCATTTTGTTGTCTGTGGATCTATTAGACCCTGAGGGTCCGGCTTGTTCCCTGAAACATCTGGTTTCTTGGTTTCCCATTTCTACCTTAGATTTGAACTTGCCAGAAGCCATCATGTTAGATTCGATTTCCTCAACATCATCCTGCATTCGGGTTAGGGTAACCCCTCTTCTTTCTCTTAAGAAAGGGGCGAAATCGGGTTCAAAAGCTCCCGTGAAGGTTACTTTGGCTGCAGGTTGGGATGGTTTAACTTCAGCTGGGATTTTATTATACAACTTATTAAATCTTTGAATAAATTCCATAACTGTTTCTGAATTCTTTTTCTTTAAAGATCTGAATTCGGTCAAATAATACAAGTGGTCTTTCCTTTCGCCCCATTGTCTAAGGAAGGCATCTTCTAGGGCATTGTAGGATAATATAAATCCTATGGGTAGGCTTCGAAAATAGGTTTGTACCTATCCTTTGAAAATTTGAACAAACAACCTCGAATACACGTCTTCGTGCTCGAGACCTAGGATATCCACGAACTGATCAAAAAAAATTATATGTTTGGTTTTGGTCAAGTCTCCTTCTCCTGTAAATTTAGGTAGGTTTTTTATATAATATTCAGGAAGGTCATGAAGAGGAACAGGTAGAACCAAAGGTGCATATCTTGCAGCCACTTTAGCAAAGAACCTAGGAGGGGGAAGAGGCCCTTGGCCTCCTACTCCTCCTCCTAGAGCCCCACCACCTCCTAAAACTCCACCACCTCTGAAAACCCCTCCACCTCCTCCTTCAGTGGCTACCATCGGTACTATTGGATAGGGAAACGATGTATTGTATAGAGGGTTCTGGAACACTAAAAGTGAATCTTTAGCTTCTTCATGAGACGTGACAACCAAAGATGGGTGATAAGTGATGCGAGGACTTGGTTCTTCAGATTTGCAAGAAATGTAATAAGGGGAACCCATGGGTGTGTAATCCGAGTGTGAGGTATACTCTCCGAGATCTAGTGAGGTCATGAGATCTAACTGAAAATTTGGTGGGATATCGATCTCTGATAAATCCACTACAGAGCTTTTACCTCTGTATATGTCAGAGGTTATCGAAAGGGTTTCACTTTTAGTCTTAGAGAGAGCTAAAATTGGATTGATAGTTTTGGGAGGGGAACTGTGTGAAGTTGAAGGTTCAAATGAACTCTTGATCTTTGGTTGTGGGTACTTAAGCTGATAGACTATAGTAGTTGGCTTAAGGGAACCTCTAATTTTCAGTATCTCTTCGGGATTGGAAACAGGTGTGGTCTATTTTCCCTATGGGTTTTTTTTTGTATTCCTTCAACCAGATGCTAGCTTATTTAACATGGAGTCACCAAGTGAAAGATAATAAAATCCTTTACAGATTGTTCACTCTTTGTTCACTATCAAAGGGTGAAACTTGCGAGAATGTTGTTCTTCCCAGGGAAAGGTTTCGTGACTTCGTCCCTGACAACGTTGCCAAAAAGATGTTTCTCTAGAGTCTGTACCGAAGGCTTCGAAGTTACAGTGTCTAGGCATCCGAAAGTGAGTGAAAAGTGATGAAGGGGAGAGCATCAACCTTTGGAAAAGGAAGCTAAGGCTGATTTCTGAGTTGTCACTATCAAGCCTCCAACTATTCCTAGATGTTTATATCCCACTCAATCGCAGCCCACAAACGCTCAAGTTCTACCTGGGTATTGGTTGTTTTAAGAATAGTATTGAAAAGGTTCAAAGCGATATGTGTTTGGTCCAATAAACCGGGCTCAATGTTAGGTTGTCTTACAACAGGGACAATCATAGAGGAACAGTGAAAGTAAAGGAAAGTTTCAAAGTTTTAGATGTCGTCTCAATTCGATCGTATAAAAGAGAACTATTTGATTTAATGTTAAAGATAAATTAAAAACCAAAGGCCCTTTCCCGTAACTTTGTTATCTAGTAAAAAATTGATGTGTGTGAAGATATGAGAAAAACATAAAGATGTTTATAATACGAGGCTCCTATCAAGGGAGAATCTTGCCTCGTAAACAAAAGACAAAAAAGGTGAGAAGAAAACTGACGAATGTATAAAATATGGAAATCTAATGAGTCCATGGGTCTTGTACCTGTTGATAGCCGATACAGTGGAAAAACTATAAACTGTATAGATAATTAAAATTAATCACCATAGTAGAGGTTTTACTAAATTGTGGTGTAATATTCATCAAACATATATGTGCGAAATGAAATTGAACAAGAAATTAGAGAGAAAACAAACTCATAACACAGTCTTGACAGAATCAGGAGTCTTCGGATTGCTTTGAATTAATATTCAAAAAAGGAGGGTCTCTATTACAAATGACCAAAATAGGTCCATCCTCTTTTCTTTCTACAAAATGTATATTTATACAGATTTCTATATGTTGGAATCTCAATCGTTCCAGAGGTTTTCGGTTAAAACTAAGGAGTTTAATCGTTTCAATTCTTTATCTCTGTCCTCATTTGGTACTGGAAACGTGCCTCTTCACATGCTCTGTGAAAATGACACACTTTTCCACCAGCTGTGATATCAACTTAGAAGGTTCTGCTTGATTATTGGCCTCAAAAGCATAACAATCTTTCACCAATAATGGCAACTTTCCTTCCACCTATTGGTCTTTGGCACTGATAGAACATAATAGTATACTTAGTTTAATTAACCATTTATCTATTTGAACTATGTCCGTCTGGGTTATTTGTGATATTTCGGCGAATTCTCTTTCTTCATTTTCCTTGATATTTAGCAGATATTTGGCTGTATTGATCTGGCCCAGTATCTCAATGCTACTTTCACCATCGGAGCCCAACCAAATCCCATTTAACAAATCGGAAGTTTCTTCACAAGATTTTCTTACTTCCTTAGCTTGTTTTTTGCCTTCAGATATGTTACGTTGCCATTCTTTCAACAAGATGTTGCCCCTAGTCTGCTCTGGGATGGGAAAACTGGAACTACTGTCTATTTCCCTTCTTGACATGGCTATGATAGCCTCCTGGAAAGCAACCCGAGTCGCCCCAGCTTCCATTTCTCTGAGAGAGAGGTTCTCCAATACCTGATCAATGAGTTGGCAGTTTCTTTGAATCGTTTCTACTTTAACAAGCAGACCTTGCTGCGATGCCGATAACCTTTTTCTGATTTCTATTGCTTGGGATTGAAATATCCTGATATCGATTACCTAGCTTTCGGCATACTCTGATTTGGCCTGCAGATTCTCTATCAATTCTTCTTGCTGGCCTATCTGTATCTAACTTGTCTGAGCTATCAGCTGTGTCTGTTCAAGATCAGCTTTGAGATGCTCGATTTCTTTTTTATCATCTATTCTAGCTTTCTCTAAAGTTGCATTCGCCTGATCCTTGGTAGTGGCCTCTGTTGTAGCTAGTTTAGAATCTAATGTCTTGATCAAATGATTTTTTCACTTCAACTGATCCTTTAGGGTCCTAAATGAAAATTGGTTTGTCGTAGCGAAAGCTCCCAATGTTCCTGCTACTTGCGTTGCAAATTCTTCTTTTTTCATAGTTCTCCCCTCGGTTAAGATTTGAATTTTTTTAGATACAGTACCTGCCTCTTGGTAAAGTTCTTATCTCATGATAGTCTCTCTTCTTATTGAGGAAGAATTCATTCAGAGGCAGTTCTTCCACCGTTATCGGTGTTAATTCTTCACCAAAAATCCAACCTACGTCTCGTATTCCCTTTGTGGACTGCAGGGGGGTAATAGAAACGATGGGATTGCTGACCTCTTTAGATGATTTCTCTAAAGTAATGACTAAGGTTGGATCGCTTGGAGGATTGGAAGTCTCGACTTCCTGTTTCGGACCTCCAGTTTGCTCTTTCTTGTCCCGATGTTCTTCTTGGCTGGGTGCTGAATCTTTGGAGCCTTCAGCTTTTGTTTGTTGCACCTCTCTGGTCGTTGGATTCTCACCCCTTAATACTGGGGGAAGGTATCTTTGCCTATGTTCTTGGAATCTGAAAACATCGGCCCTCTTTTCAGATGACAGGGCTTGTATCCGAGTCAAAACCTCGAGATAAAATCTCGCGCCTCAAAAATATCATCATGAGGTGAATTCTCGTGCTCAACTCTTTTCAGGCCACAACTAGCCAAGTGATTACTCACGACCCTGTGTGGGTTGTGTTTCTTGAATTCGATATGGAACAATTTTATATCTTCTAAGACTGCTACCTAAGCCTTTGCATGCCTGAAATCTAATAAAGAATAGGTATTTAAATGAATGGGGAAAGGTGGCCATACCTTTTTTGAAAATCCTTTTAGCTCATTACTTATGCCACCAACCATGGATTGCCTGGCGATCTCGCAACAAGCTAGCCTATCGGGTATAAATAATGGTAGAGCATGCGGAGGGACATAAGTGACGAAAACCCTGATGTATGAAAATTCTTCCTCCACATACCAGTTGGCCACCCTGCTCAAATCTGCCACGATGCTATCTGAGATCCTGGACGGTGGATTCCCGAAGATGGTGACATGCATCGGTACCATTACCCAAATGAAGATTTTGTATATGAAATCTAAGGCCTTATCCTCCCAAATCTTTGAATGGTAGATGTGGATAGGCTCGACATCCGATGGAGCCCTACTCTAGCTCATTAAGGGAAAAGGTGTCATGAAACACACAACGTCCATGATGTATGTGGACATAAAGAATGAAGCGGCCTTCCCGCTCACCCTCTACGTTCGATATTCTGTAATCCGACTGGTCAAACTATTTGACAACAGTTTGGCCCAGTCAAAGGAGCAACCTTCCGCAACTGTATGCATCAGAGGCACCCATGGGAGGAAGAAATGTGTGGTGTCTTCCCTCCCATACAATCTACAGGTCATCATTGCTATGTATTTGAATTGTGGTTCCAAAGAAGATATGGAATAAATCCCGTTGCTATCGGCCCTGAACTTCGTGGGGTGTGAGACCCAATCCTTGATCAAATCAAATAATCTTTTTCTGTATTGCTCACATTCCTTTTGTTTAAAATCCTTTAGAAACTCAAAATTGTATGTGAAGTTTGACGTGGGTGGCAACTTGTACATAGCCTGTAAGTTTTCTGGTCTAAAGGTCCCAACAATGACCTTCTTCTCGCTGATGATGGTTCTGGTTGGGATATCTACATGATCTACCACCCATCAGATCATGTCATAGTAAGGCAGAAGACGTGGCATGGCCACTACTTTGTGCATCTCTGCTTGGATGATGATCTTATACTTGGTGGTCAAGTCGTCTTTCTCGTTGTCACTGGAATCATCCAAACAATTCACCAAATCAGATTGCAGAACCTCGGAGATGTACGACCAGGTTCATATAGAATCAATGCTTCGTGGTGAAGTATTAGAAACATTATCAGAGCCTTTCCCTAAAATCTCTTCACCTACCTTGGAATCTTTTTGCGAAGCCATGAAAGAGGATTGTGACTTAGCTCTCCTGTAATAAAAATGCATATAGATACAAAAGTCAACTCACTGAGAAAAACTTCTCTACACAGGATAGAAATGAGCTTTATGAATAGAACATAAGGAAAAATATCTATATCTTCGACCATTTAAAATCTCGATGTCCTTATGAACAGAACGGTCAAATCATATTTAGAGACAGATTTAACAATAAAAACCATGTCCTTACTTGTTGCTTCGCCTCATTTCCAATTAATGCCATAAATTTCGACGACTCATGACACAAATTGGCGCAAGGAAAATTTAAATTTACCTCATAGACTGTGCATATTATTATTTGCATTGACCACTAATTAAGCTGGCTTATCTTCTTTAATTAAGTTTTCTTAAACTTTAATCAACCTTTCGGCGTTTTCCGTATCGGGAGTTTTCATTCTAATCTTTCAAGCCTCTAAAACCCAAGATCACGATGATTAGATTTAGTTAAGCAAGGACGTAAATAGGATTAAGTGTTTAATTAATCATGTTTTAATTTATATTGCCACTTCGTGACTCAGAACTTCGAAGGTATAGTTTCCGAGAGGAGCGTAAGTCGAGTTGCGAAATCCCAAGATCACGGTGATGTGATCTATTTAAACTAGAAGGTAAACTGGATTAAGTGTTTTAATTAATTAATATTTAAGAAATATCATGACTTCGCCACTCGGGGCTTCGAAGGTATAGTTTCTGTGAGGAGCATAAGCCGAGTCACGAAATCCCGAGAGACTTTAACCATGGTCAAAACTAATCACCCTTGACACTAACCCGGGTTACTTAGGCAAAAGTCTCGCAGCTTTGCCTATCGGAGTTATGACGGTAATGTTTTTGGAGAGAGTGAACAGTGAGACATGAAATCTCGACAACACTTGACTGTGGTTTAAATAATTTTACTCTCAGCTTTCACCTGAGGTAAGCTTTTAAAACTTTTCATGACCTCGCACATTCGGGCTTGTAAATCTTGTGACTTGCAACTCCTGAAGCATGATATCGCAAGGTACAAAATGTAAAAACTTCTGTTTAATGATAAAAAGTGGTGACTTATGAAACATAACATCCTTCTCTATTTCGTATGTCGGGACTACTGAGATTTTTAGTTGGTAAATGTCACGAAGCAAAAGAGAACTTAAAGACCAACATTTGACTTTAAAAATTACATTAAACCAGTTAAAAAAGGTGGCTCCAACACCGATGATGATGATTAGTATGCCCACTCATGGCATCTGAAAAAACCCTCTCAAATGCCCCTCTCACTCTTAATTGACAAAGCTCATTGCATCAAATAAACATAGTCCTTGGGAGATGGTGGTCCAACATCATCATGAGGTACATT
>JASDQU010506431.1:15993-40932 GCA_032191745.1 Picea mariana
TATCATTTGTTTTCCTAGATCTACTTTTCTCTGCAAGGAATACAATAAAAATAATATTATTAATAACTTGCTTACTAAAAATAGCAAGATGTTTGTTGAGATCTCAACTTCCTCCAATAAAATATTATAGGAAAAAAATAATAAGTTTATTTCAATCTAAATAACTTCAACGATCAAGTCAACAATAATAGAATAGTGGAGTTAGTTACAACTTCTTTCCAAAAATAGCCAAAAGATAAGGGCATAATCCTTGTTTTAGAAATGGACCAAGTCTAGATTCTCAAAATAGAAAATCATGTCCTTATCCATAAGTGTAGCCTTCTATAAGAATCCCACATGTGAGATGAAAAAGTATGAAGTGGAATGAGCTCCATAAATAAAAATAGGACATGTGCATGTGAGCCATGAATAAGTATCCAAGTAACCACCTCATCCACACATATGGCAAGGTTGATCCATGTAGAATGAGTCAATGAATTCCCAAGTATAAATTCGTGCATGATCTCAAGGTAGACGAAGTGGAGGAGAGACAAATAGACATGAAAGATACATGAGGGACCTCATAGAAAAGTGAGTTAGGCATGTGCTATCATCATCCCAAGGAAAAAAAATTCCAAAGTGTGAGTGCCCTCAAAAAATAGCATAGTAACATGTGTAAGGTGACCTTAGCACGTGGATAGATGTCTCAAGAAGTGGAATACTCAAGTGTATTGTGGCAAGTCATGAAGTCCAAGATCCAACCTCAAATTATGTGTGATTAAACCCTCCTATCAAATCACAAGATGATGGAAAACCATGAATAGGTGAAGTTCTACATGAATTTCAGTGTCTATCCAATATTGGATGACCTTAATATGTTAATAGATTTAAGAAACCAAGAATGCCCTCATCCAAAAGTGCCATATCATCACTCCTCAAATGGCTTGAAGATGACTTGAAAATGGTGACCAATGTTACAAGTCCATGATATAATGGGGGGTTTTCACCAAGTAGAGTGTCTATTCAATATAATATGATCTCAAGACTAAATTAGACACACCAATATCCCAACGCCCTCAACCAAGAAATTCCAAGCCATGGGTGAGCTGAAAACCTTGAATACTTGACCAAAATTGTCGTAACTTCGTCATGAAGCAAGGAATTTGCCAAAATTGGTGTCTATTCAGTCCATGGTGACCATAGAAACATAAGAGACACAAAAAAACCGTAAAACCCTTGTCCAAATAATGAGATCCATCATCCATGCCCAGTGTCCCCTTGAAATGCTAATATGTTGAAAATGTGCCAAGAAGGTGAGCGCTCTACAAGGAAAGTTGTTTATCCTATTGAATATCATCCTAGAAGTGGAATAGACAAGAATATACTAGAACTCTCCTCTGCGATGGCTCCATGCCAATACCCATCATAAATCTAAGGTGCTCTAAAAATTGGCTATAGAGATAAACATTCCACCAAGTAATTTTTCTATCTCATCAAATATGATCAATAAAGTATAATGTACATCATAAAAGCTAGAATTATCCTTCTCAAAAGTGAAATAGCATGTCATAACAAAAATCCAATTCAATCCCCCAGGGTGCCTAAAAATGAGTCAAGGAAGTAAGCGATCCATGAAATTTAATGTTTATTTTTCTAAGTATGGTCAACAAGGTGAAATAAACATGAAAAATATGAGGTTTGTCTTATAAGAGGACCATAACCAAGACTCCATGACAAGGAG
The DNA here is from genome assembly GCA_032191745.1 of Picea mariana. Lineage (NCBI taxonomy): Eukaryota > Viridiplantae > Streptophyta > Pinopsida > Pinales > Pinaceae > Picea > Picea mariana. Next base: position 17,714 of record JASDQU010506431.1, read on the forward strand.
AATCACCAACAATTTGAATCAAAACATGAGCATCAGCACCATCATCAAATGAGGATGTCATCATCAACAATCATAACCAAGGATCATGTGATCACCGACTCACCGAGAAAACAACCAAGACCACCCAAAGCATCAACCACTTGATCCATAAAGGAGCACTACTATACTTCAACTATCCTGAAGCAAAGAAATATAAGGTGTATACCCCTGCAAATATGCCTTTACCACTCAATTTAATATGAGGGGTAAAAGTTGGTTCCTACTTGGGGACATGTACTCTTAAAAGAAGACTGCATGAGAACCCTTGAATCTATGGTTATACATGTGAGAAAGTCCTCCAAGAAAAAATAATATATCTATATGCATGGATGGACTATGTCTTATGACATCCAATTCATTACAACAAAATTGGCCTTATAATGAAAGAAAGGGCATAATACAACAATTCCATACATGGAATGAAATACTCATAATAGAGAGATTATTATCCTACTCTAATGCTCTTCAAGATATTATTCTTTGTACTCCTACTCTACATGAGAAAAATACAAGAGCTAGGTGTAGTCATACAACCAATGGAGCCACCCAAGCGCTTTTTTTACATATAGATAATTATTCCCTTATGTTTGTTTATGAACCAAAAATAGGAAGACATCAAGGAGTAGGTACTAATGGGATAGAATCTTCATGAGTGTTTGGCTAGAAATTGAAAAATTATCATAAATACATTCCACAAAATCAACATCATGCCCAAGATGGCATGCACCATAAAAATTCTCCTCTATCCAAAATTGGATAGGACTGCAATAAGCTTCTTGAGTATATAATACATCATAAAAAATTGGAACATCTACATTATCCTTAAGAAAAAAATTGGAGTCCTCCACTACAAAATTATATGAGCATGAAGATGAAATAAAAGATTTGTTTTTAGATCAGTAAATTGGTTCTTGAATGCACATTAGGGTTGGGTGGTCCATTTTTAAAGTATAGAAATTCTTGTAGCATGCATTAGAATGTATACTTTTCTAGTCCTTACATTTTCCAACATATAAAACATCATTTCCAGCTTGCAGTTTACATGAAAAATCATCATCATCTAAAGATGATGGCTGGAAATTTTATGTTCTAAATTGTTCACCTAATTGACAAAATCCAAATTATTAAAAAGCAAACATTTTCGGAAATTTAATACAAAATTTTTTTAATTTCCTTCTATATCACTAGGTTGTCCAAGAGCCTCAAAATGAGCACTCCCCTATCTAGATGTGTCATAATTTGGCTTTCTTAAAAATTCCCAATAACTTCCATCCAAATTATAATTTTAATTATGAAAATGCATGTCATATTATTGGCTACCCATGTTTTCATTAGGCGTGGAAGAAATAAATATGAATGTAATTCATTCACAAACCTTCAATATATGTATAATTAAGTTCAAAATTTTGAGGAGAATTATGTCTTACCAACCCTTCTTTTTTATGAATGGAGGATGAAGAAGATACATACTCTTGCTCTTGATCTTAATGGAGACTCGCGTTCTTCAATAAGAATATGGCAAGGCTCTTCATCAATGTCTTATTGGTCTTCAATATGTTCTTGATCCTCAAGAGGTGGCTCTTGAGATGGGTCTTCATCAACTGTAACACACCCAACCCCCTAGTTAGATTTTAGGGGAATGGGGTGTTAAATTTTCATTCCCTTAGTCCATCTTAGAATTTCCTTTCGATAGCACCATCATCTTCGTCTCGTAAAGAAATTTCCAACGACTGTAATTTTTCCCAAAACTGAGATCTGGATCATAATATATGGCTTCTCGGAGTTTTTCGAACCCTCATTGATCAACGACCAGCACATTAGCATGTGGCATCCATGTGGCTGCTTATTACTCATGCCATCCAGTGTGGCAGTGACAAATTATATTTAAGGCATGATCCCTTGGTCCACCTTTCATTGTCTCCAACCTTTCTTTTATCCCATGAATCACTCTCACTATCCCAAAAATTTGACGACGATGTACCAAAGAGTACCTACCCCAAATCCTATGGCTCTCAGCTCTCAATATTGATGACTCACAACACATTGGTGATATCCTTTGGCACAAAGATTGATGCCCAGATCCCAATAGTTTCCATGGATAATGAATGTGACCCCTAAGATCAAAGGTGGATATTTCACCTTGTCCCTTCACCGATCAACGATTTTTGTTAGAACTGACTACCTTAGTTTTCGGCGATTACTTCATCGTTGTCGGCATTTCTTGGTCGAATGCAACCATGCAAACCTACCACACTTTTGAAGAAGTTATATCTATATTTAATGGTCTATATCTCCTTTTCAAATCTTTGACGAGACCAATGATTACCCTCGTCATTCCTCTCCCAACCCATGCCAACCAATTATTGGTGCATGATTGGAGACTGGGGTTCTCAGAGTTTTCCAACAAAGGCACCATTGTAGTTTAGAGCGTTGGCATATTCAACCTTACACAAGGGAAGGAGGTCTCACCCAAAGAATTGTTGAGACTTATGTGAAATGTAGTGAGGTTGAAGAGAATGCAATGGTGGAAAGAACAAAACCCAACTAATCGATCACGAGGTTGGGATGATAAATAGAGTACACGTAGTCTAAACGAAATTACACAGCACATACAATGATTCCTATTTCATACATGAACAGATATATGGAAAGTAAATTAATCATATAGATCAACAATGGCATGTATGTAGTGAAGAGATCCAAGTTGCATAACAGAGACTTGCACAAAAGAAGCATACACATTTCATCAAGATACATACACCTTTTATCAAAATTTTAGGGGTCCATTCATGTCTTATATTCATATCATTTCATAAAATCCTTTCATTATCCAAATATCAAGGAAAGTATACAATATTCAGATCTTAGATGAGCGGAAGCTCTGTAATTACATTCTTCGACTGGTTTGATCACAGCCTTGGAAACAGTGCTAAGACTAGATACATTATAGATACAACTTTTAGTGCATAAAACCAAGGTTGAGATAGCTCAAGGTTCTATCATCAACCATATCAATAACAAAAACATCTATATGAGAAACAAAACATTTCACATTAATATCAATAATCATAGTATCAATAGCACTATCAACATCAATATCTGCAGCAGCAGCATCAACAACTTTGTCATGTTTGATAAGTCTTTTTATTATATCTTTTCGTGGGACTTCTTGATTCGTCTGTTACAGCTTCTTGAGTCTGCATCTTCTTGGTTTCCACTAGAAGGTTTTGACGCTTTCTATTGTTCCTTCTAGCTGGAAGACAATTTCATTCCTCGTTGGCACTCTGAGCTATATCTTTTCACTACTCAAGTCCTCTACTAGTGTGTTTTGTTGTTCTGCAACACACTCTAACTACCTCAAAATTGTGTTATTTCTGCAACATCGAGTCTTCTCCAATATTTGAGGGTCCAACAGGCCCCAACCACAAACCTTGACTCGTCTCGATTCAAGTCTTCATCTCTTCTCTATTTCCTTCCTCAAACAGAGGGTCCAACTCAGGTACAACCTCAAACTATTGCACTTGGCATCATGGTCATGCTACTTTTGTGGATGAATCTAGTTGTTGGACATAAATATAAATCCTGGGGTCAGCTTCTGATGAGTAACATACAATAATTGTCTTCTGCTGATAAAATGTCATGATGTGTGCACTATTGTTCTTATTTTTCCATTGGATTCATCCGCAGTCAAATTTTTCCCCACATAAATCGATCCTATGGAATTTATTTTCCACATCCAATGATTAACAAATGCTTGTGAAACAATGAAGAGAAAGGAACCCTGAAATGGACTATGAATTCCATGACCTACCCCAGATTGAGAATCTTTCATGGGTTTATTCGGGGCAAGATAACTGGAAGGACATCCAACATTCGTTTCCTCTACGCCACCTCACTAGTGTAGTGATTCAGTGCTCCACGGTTTGCATCTTTTATTTGTACATGCTTAAATTTGTATTTTTATAGTCCAGAGGATTTCAACAGTAAAAGTATGCAAGTGTTGGTTGGAAACTAGCTATAACGGCATGATTTTTTGTCTCAATATATGGGTGAAATCTAGAACATAGTAGGTATTTATGAGCAGAGAAAACTATAGGGGGGTAGGAAGGTTTGAACATATTTGTCAATAACAATATTTTGATTTGTTGCAATGATAAAGTGAGTTTAGGGGACTTACCTGTAAAAGAGAAATCTATGCAAAATTGGCATTGAAGGACATCCCAATAGTGCATTTTCCTTTAGGTTTCTTCATGTATATACCAAGTGATGGGGATTGGTCTGAGTGAATGAAAAAACTGGTGTACCCAAAAACCTAAAGAAACTTGCATGGTTTTCCATACTCTAACATAGTGCACAACATGTTACTGTGGATGTAAAGATTCATAATATGTGTCGACAGTAAGAACATGAGTCTTCAGTTTTTGGTCTTGATTGTCTTGACTAACTTGGGAAGGAGGGATAAGCCAGTGTTGTAGGGAAATCTTGATATCCTCCCATGAAGGCATTTTACTTTTGTGGGTGGCCCACTAGCAAGCTGGGGAGGATTGCAAAATTATATCAAGTGTTGAAATCCTTTGTTCCACCGAAAATCGTTCTTCCATTTCAACCAAAAAGTGCGTAAATCCGAGAGACATTCATATACTATATGCTCAAGGAGTTCAGTTCCAATCCACCTAGATTCTCGAATAGTGGCGCATCTTCTTGAGAATTTTTTCTATCATCCCTGCTACAGTTTTCAAAAGGTGCCTCTAAATATCCCTTGGTATACTGAATAATTTTCCAACTAAATGAACCATATGTGGTAGGATTAATGTAGTTTGTGTGGTTTCCTTAAGTCACAGTATACAAATGATCCAAGACATCAAGTTCCATTTTATATTCTAAGTGTTCAGTGTATCATGGTCCTAGGTACGGATCTAAAGGTTGAACCACTTTCATACCATCTGCTTTGAATTTCATGGATTCCTTAATCAGTTCGATCATAGCATAATTTTTGTATGCCCAGTCAATTCCAAGCAAGGTTGGATATTGATCCTTCTCCCCCATGATCTCAATGACCTTGAATTCTGCAACAGTATTTACTTTGGCTAGATCTACTTCCACATTTTCCATCCTCCCTATTGGGTAAATACAATGTTAGTCCACCATGCGCAATTGAATTGGGGAATAGACCAACCTGGGTTTTCCCATAGCTTCCCATGTTTTCTTTGGTAGGATATTAACATATGAGCCCAAATCCAGCATGGAATCATTAATTTCATAACCATCAATATGGGCATTTATTCCGAACTTGCATCCCAACCTCTTCTTGTGTCCCTGTATTCGGCCTGCATTCCTCTTGGGAATATTAACAACTATAGATCCCTCTACATTTCCCTCAACTCCTAGAGCTATGCTAATGGTGTTTCACAACTTCTGGGTAAGGTGTTCATCATTCAGGATATCAAAAAATAGTGTCAACCATAAGGAAATAGTTATTTTTTACTCATATTATGGGCTCTTGGATGGGACCAAATTTTCCGCAACTTGACAGGGAGAGGTGTAGATTGGATTCACAACTTCTTGTATTGCAGAGTTAGACATCTAGCGAAACAACTCTACTGCATTCTGAAAAAATTCCTTTTCTTGTATAGGATCATATGGGGGTTTAGGAACTACCTTTTGAATCTGAGCTTGATTAATATTTTCAGCATCATCACCGGTCTTTGTGCCTCTCCTTGTTATAACATGAATGTTGGATTGCCTCTCTTCCACAATTGGCCTAGGTTCTAAGTTTATCAAATTGGATCCCCTTTGTATTGTGTGATCTTCCCATCGTGCAATCAGGTCAGGAAAGTCCTCAGTAGTATGGGTATTGTTTCGGTAGTGTGCACACCATGGTCTCCTCAGATGTGGGTAGTCTCTTGCAAGTTGGCCATGTTCATCACAATTGTAGCAATGAGTGGGTCCTCTACCTCTAGTTCGGCCTCCTCTAAAATCTCCTTCGCCTCTACGACCTCCTCCAAACACTTGAGGGGATTCATAAACCCTAAAGGAAGATTGTTCGAGTCTTTCTGCAAGAGCATCTAAAGCACAACATTGTTTGGTGGTATGGTTAGTCGACCCGTAGAATTCACAGTACATTGTATTTGCGAAAGATGTATATTTATGTAAGATGGGGCAGTTTCTTGGAGAATTTCCATGGTGTCTACAAATATCACAATACTCGTTGGGTTGACCCCCTTGCTGAGTCATGAAGTCCTACAATTGCACAGGTGCATGGAATGGTTCTCCAGTCGCAACTTGTACAACACCACCTGATGGTCCAACTCGTGGTGGAGGCATAGGGTGGCTCATAGCTCCTCCACCCTGTGATCTTGAACACTTTGTCATGGTATGACATTTGGTGTAGCAACCAGTGCACCAAACCTGTGGTCAACCTCCTTTAGGTATGGAAAAATATTGAATTTTCTCAATCAGTGTGTAAATCTAGCCTTGGTGTTGTACAAGATTATTATCCTTGGCAGGTCGCATCATGTGCAAGCTCCCGGGGTAGCCTACCATTGCTTCAATTTTCATGGCATGTTATAATGCTTTGCCCAAAGTGGATAGTCTTTGTTGAGTTAATGGAATTTGAGTCAAATGAAAAATCCCATGAATGAACCATTCACATTGATGATTCTCATGAATAGGGTTTTCTAGCTTCTCGATTGCATATTTGAATCATTGGTTGTACTCCCAAGTAGACTTCCCGTATTTTTTCTTGATCTCCCACAACTCAGAGAGGGCCTACTGTTTAGATTGAGGTAGGTGAAATTCTTTAATAAATATTTGTTTGACCTGAGGAATATTAAAGGGTTGTCCTGAGGGATCCCCTTGGGAATTTCCGAGCTCAATGGATTTCATGTACTATTTTAATGCTCTACCTCTCAATGTGGTCTAGAATTCGACTAGTTTATTGGAATCTAGAGTTCCGCAGGACCTCCAAATAACCTCACATGAGAACCAATGTTTCTCAACATCCTCATGCCCTTTACCCCAAAATTCTAGGTAGTAGGTGAGTGAGAATGCGTGTTGAGTTCCCATCGGAGAAATGGGGGATCTTATCCATATAATTCCTGATGGGATTGGATGTACTAGAGCTGAAGAACTTGCTCCACTTTCTCTATTACTATAATTCGAACCTATTTTTAATTGTGATAAACAATATAAATGAATGTAGGATTCAATGAATAATTTACCAAATTTGTAGAAGGCATTGAGGGTGGGGGTGATCTATGGCTAGTACCTTTTCTTTTGGAATTTAATTCTTTTTTCGGGGGGGTCGCATAGCTATGCAACATCGTACCATTTCCTTGATGAGACTTGATATCTTCTGATGTAACAAGACCTAAGTCTCCCACAACTCCTTCAGGGGTTATGATAGAGTCTTGTTCTCTTGAAATGGCATCAATCTTAACTCCCTCGTATATCCTAACTCCTAATCATATGCTTCCTTCATAACTTTCATATTTCTTCCCAAATATTTCCTTCAACCAACATCTGGCCAGTATTCTACATATCTACAATACCCGCAACTTCTCCGGTTATTTCCTATGGTTGATCTTGAGGTCAATCATATTATGCGAATGATCTTTCCTCTTCATCGATTTTCTCATTTTCTCTTTTCAATTCTTTTCAATCATAACAACCCTTCTTAGAGTGTGCTCGTGTATAGCACTTTTCTCATGATGACAGCGAACCCCCATATTTCAATAACTTCCATAACTTAACTCAAGAACCCTTCGCCTGAATTACCCACCCCTCATGTGCAAGGGTTTATGTTGCCATCTTCCCTAAAAAAACAGACAAAAATCCTTCTTTCACCAACATAATCTTCATCCATGGAGAAATTTCCCGCAATAGTCTTCCTCGGGGACCTTCATAAAACATCGCTTCTTCTTTCGAAAAAGACCAGTGGTTCTCCGCAGAAAATTAAATGAAGTATCTGTTTAGTGTAGTCTTAACCCAAACTTATACTGCATGAAAAATCAAGTGTATTATCCCCTAGCCTACAGATAACTAAGGAGATCGTGTCTCGAGGCCCATAGGTTCCAGACATGGAGTGACGAGAGTCGGACGACTTAAGCATAGCCTCGGAGGGCCCCTATTTTCTTCAAGTATAGTCCACATATCACCAACAGCAGCGTCCATCACACTAGCTTGGTCCTGAAGTGGAAGTGGGTTTTTCTCCATGATGTAATGATTTTGGGTATCATGGTATGTATCACTATGATTTTTGAAGCACTTGAACATGTTGTATTGAATCCCTCTTCACATAAGATGCTTTCTTGGAAATTATGCTCTTTTTCTTGTTTAAGGGTGACACGATGCCCTAGTAAGTTGATTTCCCTTTAGGATGGGTTGGTATTGGGTGGATATTTGAAGATTCATTGTTTGTTCCTCCCTACTTACCACTTTCCATATTTATTCCTTCCATATTCCCATATTTTGGGCATTGGGACTGGCCACACTAGGAAGGGTTTTACCTTACCTCGTGTAAAGAAGGGGATAAAGTCTCAGAGGGAAAAATTACCTGGAAAGAGTTAAAATCCATTTTGAAACCTTTGAGATGTTTCACCCAGGGATCCCCGAGAAAGCAGTGAAAATATTCTCAGTAAGAAAAGGGGACCCACAAGATAACGTGAACACTCAAGGTATTAATTGATGGATAGGAGGTCTCATCATGAGCCGGCCTATCATGACCATGGACATGTAGCGGTATGACATTGTAAATGTGTTTAACCTGCATAGAATATATCTAGCTAGAAAATACCACACACATTTGCAGAGAGAAATTGAGAAAGAAGAAGCAAGAGAGAAAGAATGGAAGAATTCTCATCAACCGTAATGAAAAATGAATAATTTACACATGATATACTATGTATAACTCAATCAATGTGCACTAGAGGTGAATCCAATGCACCATAGTGGTGGTCTAGAGTGATATGGAAACACACCAGTAGTTACAGGAGTGAACTGGCACCTAGTCTAGTCTATCAGACAGTTACGGGAGTGAACTGCCACCTAGTTGAGTTAACTAGTCTACCAGTCTTCAGTTAAATGGCTGAAACAAAGTGAAGTGAGGAGGAGATCAGGGAATCATGGGTAATGCGCTAGTATGGTGATGATACCAAGGAAAATGTGCATTAGCTGGTGATGATCCCAAAGTTGCATGGTGAAAAAACCAATGTAGCATCTAGACTCCACTCAACTAGTCAAACTGAAGTGAAAACTAAAGAGAATATTCTCCCTAAACTTTAGGAGACTGGATAAAAACTAATAAACATAGGAAAAAACTTAGAAAAAATAAATCCTAGGTGTGTGTGAAGTAACTTTAATAGACATTACCACCTATATACTCACCAAGCCAGGGTGATGTCTCTTGGTTGTGTAGCCAAGAGAAAGGGGGTCTCATCACGAGCCAACTTTCTCATTTCCTTGAACTGATTTGTGGATGACATTGTCACCTCTGGTCACCAAGCCAGGATAGTGGCCCTCAACTATTCCCTTGTAGCACAAGAGAAAATATCAAAAGAAAGAAAGCTAAGAATAAATAGCAATGAATGGGCTAGGAAACAATTACATCTATGACAAGGTGCAACTCGCCCTCCACAAAGGCACCCACAGGTAAGACTCTACATTTCCATGTTATCACATGCACCCCATGCCCAAATATTTACCCCATTCCACCTCATACACTTGCATGATTTGGAGTAGACTCCACCTGGGAAACACCCCAGACTTAAGGGGGATTAGCCCAATAGGACACCCTAAGACCCTCTCCAAACCTAAACTTTTCAAATTGCATAACGTCTTTGAGCATTTGTTTGGGGTTAAAGGGGGATTGATGCAGATGTTCAGGTGATTATATTATTGCATGTGGTTTACATGATATGATCTATGTGACTTATGAATGCCTAGAGGGCATACTTGTTTTCTCTATAGGACCTTGCCCGGTGGACAAGTTCCCATGAGGGAATGATTAGCTCGGACCTTCATAGGGCTCAAATCCCATCGATGGATGTTGATACCCCATCCAAGGGGCATGACAGGGATTGAAGACTTGCACCGAGAGAAAGAAGGATGTTTCCTTTGGAGGCACTGTGGGAGACCTAGACCTAGGATTTTATGCTCCTCCCACCTAAATGTTTGCCTTGGGATTCCTTGGATGTCACCTCTATAGCCTTGGATGTCACCTATCAACTGGGATTTCGTATTTGGAGGAAATTATAAGGCTTTTTTCATGTATGGGAATCATTTTAGGCCTCTGGAGGACAAGAATTCCACTTTCCTTGCTCAACGTTCCACATATGGGACTCAACGTCACTTTAGAAGGGCATGGCATCACCCTTGGAGGAGATTTTAGATGTAATTTTATTTAATTTTGTCAAAATTTAATTTTTGTAACAAATTGACCAAATCAGCCCAACAATTTTGAAATTAAATTAATTTTGGGCCTAATTTGGTATAAATAAACAAAAAGTATGTTCATTTTTCAACATAACTCACCTTTCACAAGAGGGAGGTCTGAAATTTTCACCCTATTGGGTAATTGGACTGAAATTGGTGTTATTTTTGGAGTTCATGATCTCTTGTATTAATGTGATAGGCTTGGATGAACATGCTTTGGATGCCATTTGGCTATTTTATGGTGGTAAAGTGATAAACTAGGGTTTACTCTTGATTATTCTTGGTGAAAGTAAGTAATTTATGCAATTTCTTTTATACATTGAATGATTGTGGTTATTTTACCTGTTTCATAGTAAATATTATGAAATTGCTTGTTGTAAACTCTAGGAAAGGAACATAAGGTACTTCTTCCTTGCTTTAGCTCATCCTACTCTCTATTTTTGTCAAGGATATCTCTTCTAAATTAGGCTCCTAGATCCCTAAAGTGATATCACTTAAGAGCAATAATTTAGAGGCTTGTTGCAATAATACATTTCAATAGTCTAAGAAAAGGGAAATCCACTAGAGCCTAGAAGAGCATACTTTCTAGCTGGATTTATCCTTGAGGCCTTGGAACATTGAAGACTTAAGTGTTATTCTTCAAGGTTTCACCTCTTTATTCTTTAGAAAAATATAATCATTAGATTCTACAAGTTGATTTGTTGTTGTAATTGAATCAAGCCCATGAAAGACATTGATTTCTATGCTCTTGGGAATGAATGTGATCAAAACAACTCTCAAACACTTTTCTTTCAAGATTTGCGAACCACCACTAACCCTAACCTAGTCTAGAACTACTAACTGTTAATTTATTGTTGTTACAACCACTGTTACAACCATATTTTTTGCATCCTATCTAACTCCATCAACTAATTAAACCAACCCAAAATATTGTACAAGTAAAAATACAATCAAATCAACATTAAATGTGCATTCAAGTGCCTTTTTAGAGTACTTTTTTGAAGGTTTTATTACTATCGTCATTACTGCTAATTTTTTGTTTTTCATATAACTTAGACATCCTTTTGTTGATTGACATATATCTAGATCTTGCATGAGACAAAGTGATATCATTTTTATACCTAAAATACCTTGCTATATTGTATATTCAAGTGCATTTTATGAATGTTATAACAATTGTCGTCATTGATTATTGTTGCCACTTTTTTATCATTTTCTTCATACATTGATTAGTAGATATCATTTATATAAACTTGAAGTCTTGTTGAAGCATTTATTATCATTTATAATTTCCCTAACATTTGTTGTTGTATTGGTAAAGGGTGGGTGCACTTTATATTCCTTTTGCTTCATCCTTTCAAGACTTAAACTTACTTGAGTGACCTAGAGAGAGGGGTGGTTTACTTACTATTTATTTCCCTTCATCAAACCACTAGGTATATGGACGTCTCCCTTCGAGTGAATTTTTCTCCTCCTAAGGAGAAAGAGCTACCCTGTTGGGGTGACAGTGACAGGGCCACCTCCATGTTACACCAATCTAAGCCTACTTTCCTTTAGGCTTTGGGAAAGTACATATTGTGCAATAACAAGGTGATCCAATCGGTGGAGGGAAGCTATTTGTGAAACGTTACAATGGAGCCTTCTCTTTACTCGATATTTAAACTCGGTCACTTCTTGTAATCAATCGATCCACTTAAAGACTTCCTCTCGAAACCAGATCCAAAATATTTTGTATTGATCGCTGGATGGATCAGAATAATAGATTGTGTCCTTTACAACCCTCAAACGCTTATGTTGTAACTCATTTTCTTGAAATATGAACTTGTCACACCTTTGCTCCCACCATTTATCATATCTAACTTGAAAATATGATGTTGCATCCTATGAAACCATTTTTTGGTGCATGATTGGAGACTCGGGTTCTCATATTTTGCCAACGAAGGCATTGTTGTAGTCTAAAGCGTTGGCATATTCAAACTTCCAAAAGGGAAGGAGGTCTCACCCGAAGCGTTGTCGAGTCTTATGTGAAATGGAGTGAGGTTGAAGAGAATGTGGTGGTGGGAAGAATACAACCCCGCTAATTGATCACGGGATTGGGACGGTCAACAGAGCAGACGCAGTCTAAACGGAATTACACATCATATACAATGATTCCTATTTCATACATGAAAATATCTATGGAAAGTAAAATAATCAGACAGATAAACAATGGCATGTATGCAATGAAGAGATCCAATATGCATACAGAGACTTGAGCAAAAGAAGCATACATATTTCATTAAGATACATACAACTTTCATCAAAATTTTATGGCTCCAATCATCTATTATATTCGTATCATTTCATAACATCCTTTAATTACCCAGATATCAAGTCGAGTATACAATAATTGGATCTCATTTAAGTGGAAGATCTGTAATTACATTTCATGACTGGTTTGATCACAACCTTGGAAACATTGCTAAGACTAGATACATTATGGATACAACTCTCAGTGCATAAAACCAAGGTCGAGATAGCTCAAGGTTCTACACTTGAACATCAACCACATCAATAAAAACAATAGGTATATGAGAAACAAAAACTTTTGCATTAATATCAGTGATCATAGTATCAATAGCACAATCAACATCAATATCTATAGCAATAACATCAACAACTTTGTCTCGCTTCAGAAGTATTTGTATTAGATATTTCTGTGGCACTTCTTGGTTCGTCTGTTACAAGTTCTTGAGTTTGCATCTTCTTGGTTTCCGCTAGAATTTTATGGCGCTTTGTGTTATTCCTTCAAGATGGAGGACAACTCCATTCCTTTCTAACAGTCTGAGTTATCTCTTTTCACTACTCGAATCCTCTGTTGGTGTGTTTTGTTGTTCCGCAACACACTCTAACTTCCTCAAAACTGGGTTATTTTCGCAACATCGATTCTTCTCTAAAAAAGGAGGTTCCAACACCAAATGACAGATGACACCTATCATCCATGGATGCTCTAGATACCTTACTAGCATGCCATGTCATTTATTAAATCAACGTCCACTTTATTATGTGTAATGGTTCTTAAAGATCTATGGTGGAGATGAACTCCAACCTATCGTAGATCCATGGTTCTCATTTTCGTTGAATTCCTCATCGTCATAGACATTAGGTACTTTCCTTAAGTGTTGGAATCCTTCCACCTTCGATGACGATACATCAGGAATCTACAGTTCATATTTCATGACCGTTATCCCCAACATATCTAACGGTCAAAATTTAAAGTGATCAGGGCCATGAGGTTCTCCTCTTCCATTGTCACCCACCTTTGTCCTGATGGAAAATCCCTTGGTGACACTTGTCCCCACTTGGACACGTTGGTTTCCATGTTGGCACCCTCACATCATCATGACATCGTCTATACATGACATGTGGCACCATCACCACCTAACAAATGGTATTCACACTTCTCACAGAAGTTCACACACAGGTACCAGATCATTATACCACGTGGAACCTTCTGTGCTCGACACATGGCACCACCTACATCATGATACATAGAATCATCCATGTCATCTGCTTGAATCTTGAAATAACAATTAACGATCTCGATTGTCTATGGGACCTTGGCATATCGAAGGTCTAGGTTGCATCTCAGAGTTTCCCCGTCGGAGTGTCTCAGACCAATTCCACTCTGAATAGTGCTTCATGATGGATGGCCCATATCTCCTGTCATATCTCCTCATTTCTCGATGCATCAATGGTTATATTTTCTTCTCATAGCTCCTCGATCCTGAGAGATCAATGGTTAGGATTTCATCTCGGAGATATAACGGTGAATATTTGGGGCGAGTTCATAAGGTCTCTTATCCCCATTTTTTCATATGACCCTTGGTCTTGGTTCATTACTCATGAAACACTTGTCACCCCCAAGACATGCTAGTGATACATGTCATGTTTTTTTATTACCGATCACCACAAACACAAACAATGGATGAAGAAAAAATCAGCACAAGCACAACATACTAGCAATAAGTATGGAAGGATTACACTCAGTTTGGAAAGATAAGTAAAAAATTATACAAAATTGGTATTGAATTTATGCGCATATTCAACACTCTCAGTGCATGCACATCCATGTGTGCTAACATGGCGTACAACATGCATTGTGCGCAGACTGCACGACTGGCAGATAGAAAACCTGCGTGAATGCGGAAACGACGCATTGATGAATTTGGTTAGGCCTCAACCACTTCTAGGATGGAGTGGATCTCCCCCATACCCAAAATTTCCCCCAAATTCCACCTTGGGATCATTGAAAGGGATGGGAGGTACCTCCAAAGGCCTCCCATTCACATTGGAAACTAGTTTTGAAAATCTTGCCATCCTCCTATAAATAAAGGGCCATTGTATGAAAAAAAAGAAGAAGCAATTTGAGTATTGTTATGTCGTTCAATTTGTCTTTGAGAAGCCATATTTCTCCTATAACTCTTTGAGCATTCATAGAAAGTGTTTCACCTCTCTCCTCTTGATAAGTTCAACTATCAATTCTTTACCATTGTATTTTCATTTTTCACCCATTGTTAGAAGAGAGAAAGCTCTGTATTTGGGTACTCAAGAGCCTTCCCAAGAAGGAAGAGGGGACTCATAAGTTACCATATTTCCCAAAGGTGTTATCAATTTGAAGATCAGTCTCATTAGGTACCTATTTCTTGTGTCTCTTTCTTGCATACAGTTTATTTTTTACATGCTTAGTTTAGTTTTGTTTTCTTATTCTTCATTTCTTGTATTCTACTTAGTTGAGTCACTAATCAACTAACAAATTGTTGTGATGTCTTGCTAGCCTAAATAGATAGTTAAGGGACCTCTTTTTTCTCACCCGAGTGACAAAAAGAACCCAATAGATTGGAGACCATACTGGGGATTTTGATCAAAATCCTCCCCAATTAGGCTATCAATTTTTTTTTTCACTCATTTGTGTTTTCAGAGGTTAAAACCAGCCTATTCTCACCCTCAAAGAGTTGGATTTAATCCCACATTGAGTGGAATTGTTCACAATTTTTGTCCCGCCAACTTCTCTGTGTGCGCTTGGGTTTGGGGAAAATAGTCGCGAGGTTTGTGCATATCTGCGCTCTTTCATAACTCTTCGAATGCACACTCCACATTGTGTGTGGTACTATTTTTGGTTTAGTCGTGCACTAGTCTTATTTTTGCTAAATTGTAAGGCTTGATCAATTCACTTCCACAAAGTAGTTTAGATTTGATTTATGCACTATTGTAAAAGCCATTAAAAACAAGCTTGGAAATCCACTCTTACATACATATCTTAAAACCACACATAGACATTTAGGGAGGATAGAAACAACCCTTGCTTCTTTTTTCTTACTTGCCAAATGGATGGCCTAAAGCTTAGCATGTGAATTTCATTATCTACTTCTCTTTTACAAAGTCACCACATTAATTTGGGACTAGAAGATTATTTAAGTAAATATTGGAGTATGTTATTTCCTCGCACCCTAGTGTGATATTGGAAATCAGAAAAGAGATTGCCTAAACAAGTCTTAATCTCCCTTAAAGAAAAATCAACCAATCTCTAGGAGAGGCCAATACCTCTTAGCTGATTTTTTGAACTTAAATCTAAGACTTGTAAGAGCCCATACATGCCCACATGTGCACAATCTTAGGATAGTTTCAAATTTCTAGAGTAAATCACATAGGAAGTATAAAAGCATTGAAAGGGCCCATACATGCTCGTATGTTCACAATCTAGGGACATTTTTTCCAAACTTTCTTATATTACAAAACACCATAGGGAGATAAAATAGTCAAAGTAAGGATTGCCATATCCACCATCTTAGAGTAATATTCTTTCATTTGCAAGGGTCATTTGAACAAATTTAGTAAGTTATCTAAACAAGACAAGTAAAGGACCACATGATGTCCACCATGTTAAAATATTGAATTTAACTTATTTAAAATATTTTCACCATCACCACTCCTTGCACACACTCTCACCCACTCAAAAACTCTTTGCTAGATAATTGGAACTTTTTGTTGCGCTCCACTTGTTTACTAAAAATCATTTTGGCACACCATCATAAGAAACGAAGTTGGTCCATGACCCCATCTTCACAGCCTACTCTCACATTATAAAAAGAAACCATAATCAACCCACTTTCTAACCTCCATAGGAGGTTAACAAATGAATTTGGTAGTCTAAGTTATGATTTTGGGGATAGGAATCCAAATAACTCCTCGTCATCATTTCTCACTTGAAACTTAGAAAGTTGTGAATTAGGGTGCCAAAATCCTCCCACTCAAGCATTCCTATACCATAAGGTAGGGAGACACCCATGAAGGGTTGAAGGTTGAGGTCCAGTTGTTATGTGTGTCCCTCCTTGGGTCACCCAACCCTTGGAAAGCATCCAGCCTATGACCGATTTTTGAGGCCGAAAATCTAAATGTTGTGCTTGATGGAGGTAGCTTAGTAGCCCAATCTAGGATGTATCTACCCAAGGTGGTGTTTGTGGGATGAAATCGCACCTCAGTAAGATTTTGAATTGTTGTTTGGAAATATCGCCAATACTTCTGGGATATGCCCCCCTTCACCCCTCATTATAACTAATTGTTCATTCCTTAACTAGCTTCTCCTCAAGTGGTTTTAAGCCCCAATATCGAGTGATTTTTTGGAGGTCCATTGTTATTTGAGAGGAAGTACATTACATCGGATAGGAAACGCGCACATGTTATTTGATTTTATTTCCCCACATGGAGTTACAAAAATCCCAAACTACTTTTTACATTATCTTGATGTATGATTTTCACCACTTGAGTACATGTAGTTTTATGAATACATTGTTTAGAATTTTTTCCTATCATTATTCACCACTATTTACACATACCCACCTCTAGGATAGAATCATAAGGGAACCACAGTATCTCCGTCATTATAGGTGCTTGAGAAACTTACCCCCAATTTTGGGTGGTGTTCCTAATTGTGTTGAGACATCAAAAGTACCATCACATACACCAGTTAGTGCTACGGTACTAGGCTCAGGATTACTAGGGGCCACTTTGCTTGGAACCAATATCCAAAGAAACTCACAAACAAACCCTCCATCACAAGGAGACATACCCCAGAATTTCTCGCGAAGTATAAGCTCCCAAGGAACCAGCTCCTCTCATACCATGGCTAGACCCACCCCTATCATGCCCTACTTGTCTTCACTTAACATCACAGAGATAACAAAAATAACAAATTATCTCATATTACATGACCCCACTTGTCCAAATATGCCCACAAAGCTACCTTCTGATATTCCTAAATTTGAAGGAAAAGTCAGAGAGGACACAACCAACCATGTCATGTCCTTTAACTTGTGGTGTTCTTCCAATAGAATAATGAAATATTCTATTCGTTTATGGTTATTTCATAGGACCCTCACTAGAACTGCAGCCAAATGGTATGTAGATGAGAAGTCTGGTTTCCATGCAACCTTCGAGTCTTTAGCCAAAGTGTTCTTGTCATTTTTTCAACTCCTTGTTTGTCATGACACGGGTTTGGAGATTCTTTCAGAATGAAAACAAACCACTATTGTTCATATCTCTGACCATATTTATTAGTGGCATAGATGGTGAAGCATATGCAAGGTGGATACCATTCCACAACAAATGATAGATTGGTTCCTCTAATCACTCGTTCCTACCCTTGCCAAAGATGTGGCTACAACCCTCCCCCAAACTGAAGATGAATCCATCACCAAGGCACAATAGTTTAACCTCATCTACTCTCAATCAAGGTACCTATACACTATCCTTCCATGTTCTTCTCGTCCTTTTCCCTTTGGAAAAGACAAACCTATAACATCGCACGTCGTTGATGGGTTGATTGGCTCCATGACTCCTACTCAACCACACACATAGTCGGTACCTGCATATGTATCCAACCCATACTTTCAACCGTATGGGGGAACTCAATATTAACCTCCCCCACCACCCCCCACCACCATTCATGGCACCTCCTCTTCCTTCCATGGGTACACATCTACCCACATCCCTTCCCCAACCAATACTTGTCCTGCAATTGGTTCCCCCACCACCAACTTCATATCCACCCAATAATAATGGAGACACCTCCACTTCTTAAAAAACACATGTACCCCCACATGGTAACCAATATTATCCCTTTCCAGTTCCTCCCCAACTTGTGGCACCCCCACGCGGACAACACCATGAAGGGGTCAGTTTCATCCAACCTTCCCCTCTTCAACAGGTTCAATCTTTTGAACAGTTGAATACAACCAATCCACCTCACCAACCTAAGAATGACTGGAATAAAGGAAATAATAGGAACTAGGGATAAGGAGGGAACTCCCCTCAACAAAACCCCCAAGTTGGCGGAAACCAACGCCATCCTAATCAAAACCCTCAAGGGGGAAATAATTGTTGGTTGTGGATCCTAATTATCTTCCTGATTCATACGTTTCTTTTAGTCATGCTTGGACCCCATTCCCTAATGGGGGGGTGTAGGGGGGATTTCCCCCCAACAAATGTCGCTAGGAGGGTCCATGGGGGGCTGCGATAATTTTTGTAGCCCCCCCTTGGCAGAAGATTCAGGGGAAATGCCCCCGAGGAAACAATTTGGGAAAAATTACCTTGCAAAATATTGTAATTTCGTAGTCAATTTGGACCATTCGTTATAAGGTCGCAGATCTGACGGTAGAAGTTATTTTAGGTTTTTATTTCCCTAGAAGGAAAACCTCTCTTATGAGGGAATTGTATTGTGGCTATGTATTATTGCGAATATTTTATTCTAAGAGAGGAGACTGTGAGAGGAAGAAGAGGAAGTTACAGCGGTTGAGTTGTAGGTTGTATCCCTTCATTTTGTTGGATAATAAAAAAGAAGGACCTAGAAATTTCTCTGGTGGATGTAGCCCACACTGGGTGAACCACATATATCTGTGTCTCTATTTTATTTTGTATCTTTTGTGTTTTATTTCTCCACGATCTTGTTTTTATAATAATAACAATGGCCAACCACGACAAGGGGGAAATAATAATCTTTGAAACAATTACCCTTGTGCATTATGTGAAGAATATGGCCATTACATGCACCATTTCCCTCAAATAACCAACTAAAAACATATGAAGGACACCATGAATCCCCAATGGGAACCCAATCCCCAAGGTCCACCACAGGGACCTCCCACTTATATACCACCACCACCAATGGTATTACAAAACCCTATCCCACATCAAGGAGTCACTAATTCTCAACTAGAAGAGACCCAATGCCCACACCCCCAGGGGCAGTTCCCCCCACCTAGCCAACCCCACTCAGGGAACACCACCGACCACATTATCCTCCTCACCACTAAATATGAAATCCTCTTACAAACTCCCAGTCACCAATACGATACACCCCCTCATCTATTACCCACCACTTCGGATGCTCCCCATCCACCAACTGGAGAACCATTGATGATCCCTCATCCCAACATTTAATTCATTGTATGCATGCCTCACACACCCTTATGCAAGAATGTGCATAAACCCCATGCCCAGGCCACCCATAGATACAGTCTTATTGACGATCTCACTCAATCACTCACTTCCATGTCAATTATGGAAGTCCTTCAAACATTCCCTTCCCAACAAAAGGAATTACTTTCAAAATAAGGGGAAATAGATCTTACAGACACGCGTCTAATCACATTTGACTTAGAAAAAGCAGACCCAAAACTCCCATCTTCAATCACATTCCATATTCCTGACAAAATATGGAATATCATCATCCATTGTTGCATCATAGACAAAGGAGCATCCACTTGCATCATGTCCAAATCGGTATGGCAGCAAATCGGTTCACATGAGTTGATCCCCTCCACCATCACTCTTCGAGATTATAATGGTAGACCATCCCAACTAGAAGACCCATACCAAAATGTTCTGGTAGAGCTAGGGGGAAAGACAATTCGCATTGACATAGAAGTCATTGACGTCCAATTGGATTATAATGTCATGTTTGGATGAAGATACATGTACACCATGTAGGGTGTATTTTCCTTGGTATTTTGCACCATGTTATTCCCTCACAACGGGAAAATTGTCACCATTGATTAGTTAACACACCATGAACCTAACCAATCAGGACACATTGATAACATCCTGCCACTTATCCGCTCAAACATTGACCTTGTCCCAATGATAGACGTCAAACTAGGGATATTCCAAGATCTATCCTTGATTGGTAAATACCAAGGCTTCCCTCACCCCAACCCCACCGCCACCATTGTTTGCATTTTCACAACCGATGGAGTAAAGATACTCGAACCCCGTCCATAGAAAGCTCATCAGACTCTGCATCCACTCCTTCCCATCCAACCTCGATACTTCCCAATGAACTCCCCATACAGACTCCTCGGGAAGAAACATCGGAGAGACCACCACCCAAGGGTAAAATCCCTATGTGGCAATGTTGGGCTCGTGATATGACTGATTTTATGACGTTAATTAGATCCTTTTTGCAGAATTTGTATATGTGTTTTCATGTTTTGAAGAAGTTTTTGAAGAGATTTTGTGTCAAAACGCTATGATCCACACCAGGTATGCATAATTCATTTTTTGCCATGATTTTGAGTTTAAATCAGTATGTTTTTATGATCCCAGGAGACTAATTCATGTTTTGTATGTCACAAGGGAAAATCGCAGCTTGTTTTTGCTTCTGGCACTCAGTCTGGTACTCCATCTGGCACTTCGTTCTGCACAAAAACGATGGGCGATTTGGCGATTATGGTATTGGCGGCCAACGATGGGCGAATAAGAGACATGGTTTTTCTCGTGCTTGTGGTCTCAACCTACTGAACTATTGACAACTTAATTTGGGTTGAAATGAGGTGATTATTGGCTCGCCTCATTTCGGCAGTTAGGGCATCTTAAATGCAATTTACTATTTTTAGAGAGGATCAACCCTCCAGTGGTCAACCTCTCAGCTTGTAAAACTTATAAATACCACCCCAGTGGTCATACAATAGTTAAGCAATAGAGAGTTAGAGACAAAGACAATTTAGCTCTGTTTTACCATTTTCGTTTTGCCAAGACTGTGTTTTTAGTTTTAATGGTGAATTCGCATTGTTGAAGTTCGTGGCACGCTTTGAAGAGTAACCACGACTTATTGGGGGGCTCACCAGAAATATGGGTGAATGTCCTATGGGTTTTCTTGTGAAATAGATAGCGTAGATGTCTTTTTATTTATTTTCATGTACATGAATTGTCATTTTGCTTCTTTGTTGTATAAACTGTTGTTTGTGATTTAATTGGTTTAATTTAGTTTTGCAGGTTATTATGAGGAATCTTGTTAATATGCAAATGACTCTTTAGTTAGTAGAAGCAAGCTTGCAAGCTTAGATACTAACTCCGTGTATAAGTAGATGATAGATAATTTTTCTTTTATGCTGAAATAGATGATAGAAATAGAGTTTTAAAACAGAGTTTAGTTTATGATTTCTTTGACAGGGCTTCGATGGATGGATAGTGATAGTGTTAGTTTTCATTTCTAGATTTTGTATCCAATTACTATTTAGTTTTTTCTTATCTATTTGTTAGCTAGTTTACCCATTTCATTACTTGTCATATGATAGAATAGTGTTTAATTTATGTTTATGAATATTTTCTCTTTTCGCAAATTGAATTGTCAAATAGAACTAGTTTATCTTACTTCATGCAATTTCTTTCTTAGATTGAGGTTGCAATTTCAATTCATAGTTAAATATTGAGTTTAGTGTAGTATGAGTTTGCTTAAAGTAGTATAGAGTGCAATAAAAATTCATATAATAGTATCTTTATATTGTTGATGATTAATGCATGATCAATAATCACATGGATATGAAGGATAGTTGATGTTGTTTCTATAATGGCTAAGTTTTCACTGGATTGCCTAATTCACACTTTTCACTTTGCTATTGAAGTAAATATCAAGTCTATCCCTCTTGAATTATCTTTCATTGTTAAATGCCATCGTGATATTATAATACATCGGAGACATAACCATCAACACTATATTTGAGTTTTCTTGCTTTCATAGATTAAAGGATAGTTTTCTTGCTTTTCATAGATTAGAAGATAGTTTTCTTTCTTTCATAGATTAGAAGATAGTTTTCTTTCTTTTGTAGGATAGATAATATTCTTGCTTTGGTAGATTAAAAAATAGTGTGTTTATCATGGGTTAAAGATTAGTTGTTAATTGCTTTTATTATCATAATGCTTCAATTCAGTAGATTTCCTTTTGTAAATTAGAAATAGTTGTGAAGTTTAAATTAAGAATAGAGTTCACTTGTTTCTTAGCTTAATTAGTTATTTATTGAGTAGTCTTAATTAGTTTACTTGTCGTAGGAGTTATCATAGGTTAGCTAGTTGTTTTTCTTGCTTGTTTATAGAATAATTGATTGCTTGTTCATTTACTTGTTTTCATATGATAATTGTTTATTGAATTTAAGTAGGTTAGTTAAAGTAGTTTGTTGTTGCTATTGCTTATTAGGTAGATGGTTTTTTTTTGCTTATTGTTATGATTGAACTAGTTTTCTTTAAGTAGAGTTTTCATTTGTTTTCTTAGAACTATCCATCGATCATTTGTCCAAAGGTTACTTAGGGTACATAGTTTGAGTTTCTTAGTAGGGTTTTGATCATTAGTAGTCTTTGCTTGAATAGATTAGTCCTTAGATAGCCACTTCCTTAGTTAGACTATACTACTACCATCCCTTCTACCTTGGCATATATAT
>JASDQU010506431.1:41032-54169 GCA_032191745.1 Picea mariana
CAAACCTCATTCTATACAAAATGGGACTTCATACGACTTCTATACATTGTACAAAATCATGCTATGCATGTGATAGGTCACACTACAAACTAGGGCGACCCTAGTTGGGGTACATCCCCACTAGTTGAGGGATCCCCCCAGAGGGAATATCTCTCGCGGAGAGCCACCCAGTCATGGCAGCCCCTTCTAATATTGCACGTCAAACCAGGGACCACAAATGTGGATCCCCACCAATGCACTACTCCAGGACCCCCTCATCTCGAATCCATAGACATAGGTCCTCTAGCACCCCGTCCAATATGACCTCGAACCTCCACCAAAACTCCTTCATCTCCTAGTCTTAGTCCCCCTCCAACTCTCTACCCTACCCAGCTACAAGACCTGCCATCACTTCACGTGATGGACCTACCCCAGGATCGTCGTATCGATCTCTCCTCCTCTCCCACCCCTCTACAACTCGCTCATCCTCTAAGCCCTGAGCTACGTCAGCCTCTCAGCTACTGGGTCCCACATCTGCATATCCAACACACAAAATATGCATCATTACTTAGTACATAAAATAATATCAAATCAAATCATATATAAATATATGAAAGTACAAAATGCTAACCTATGTCACCCCACTCCTCACTTGGCAGAAAGCACAAATCTGGGTGATACCGAAAATCAATCTCGTGATACGAGAAGTCATAGAAAACATGTGGGTTCTACCACCAGACCTACTCAAACAGGGGCATAAATTATTGCCCCATGTGACCCCCACCCTATTGCAGAAACAACTTTCCCCACCTCACCAACCTAGGATCACACATCCCAAGCGGGTCCAAAATTGCCTGTGGGCATAGTAGCACCACCCGCTCAAAAATAAAGGCACATAAAATAGAACCAAAGGTGAAATCACTGCCCCTCGCCACCACACACCTGTCTAACTGGGCTACCATACACTCACGCATCACACAAACCTAGGAAAACATGTGCCACCCTATAGCCTGCTCAACGATCTCCATCTAAGTGCCCGAGATACGTTGGGTCCCCAAGGACCTGTAAACCTATACCACCACAGCATAGAACACTTGCATATCCAAGGAGTCAATAGTTTCTATACTCAGTGAAATGCCACTCATCACCGGTGTTCCCAAGTAGTACCAGTTGGACAGATCCCCCACACTCACCCCTACAGGGATCCTAGGTTGTGTTGCCAACTCTTCTCCCCAAAAAGGGAGTCCCGTCAGAAAGTATATATCAATATCTTCTTAGATGCGGATCTCCCTCCCCCATACCACAAAAACCTATCAATCAGGCTGCCACATCCATACAATGAAGTCAAGAAGTGCCTCATGTGACTGGATCAGCAAGCAATCCAATAATGTCAATAAACCGGCTTTGGCTAGATGTCGCCAAATGCGGGAATCCTCACCCACCATCCTCCACAGAGACTCCCAGTCTCTCTCATTCCATTGAAATGGCATCCTCTCACACTAATATGCAACCCACATGCAATCCAAATGGTCTGTATTAGTTTTCCTCCTTTAGAAAACTATACAAACTAGCCCAAATCCAAACACATTTTCCCGTGTGACTACTCCCTAAACAGTTGCACACTTCTGCGTGACTATTTCCTTAATAGTCATGCACTTCAGCGTGAATGTTAGGTTAACAACACACACATCAATGCGGTTGTTCTCTAAACAGTTGTGTTTCAACCGTGTGGCCGAAACATAAATAGTCATGCACATATGTGCAGTATTTCAAATAATAGACGTGCATATGTGCACAACTATCCTTCCAACAGTTGTGCACATCAGCGCGGTTTTTATTTCGATAGTCGCACCCAACCCCAACCCTATATCGCGTGGCTAAAATTTAGATCCCCGTGCACATGTACGCACAAGAGGCCGATACAGCTACATATTGTGCACAGATATATTAATTACATCCGCGGACATATGCACGGGAATCCAAACATCTCCCATGTGGCCCTACTTCCTAAACTGTAAAAGTGATTGTATGGCCCTATGTACGGCCCCCAACCCCCCAAAATCACACCTAACCTATACAATAGGTTCTGATGGATTATCTGGCTCTCTCACCTCCTTAATCCAGGCTCTCCTACTCTCACAAGGATCACCAACATCCACTCTCACCACTCACAGATCCCCAGAACAGTAAGTACAAATGAGTTTTCAATGTGGGCCCCAAGCCCATATATACACCCTTTTGCAAAAGTTCCTCCCTTCTGTTTCGGAGAATTCGAGCTATGTTTCTCACACCATTTTTACCTTTGGGATCCAGACTCTCTCAACTTCACAACAATACTCTCAATTACTCATTTCATTCTGGAGGCCTGAGAGCCCCTTTTGGTGCCCTCAACACAGGTATGCATCACCTATCCACATTCCACCATCAAGCCACTATTATATATGTTTTATTTTTATATATGTTTCACATCGGGTATTTGGTTTAAATATGCAGGTCCTCATCAGTGGCCTCCTTCAAATTGTTATTTATGGACTCCCTTGGCCTCTCCAGGTATATATTCCAAACTAACATAAAATTCTTCCCTCTGCTCACAGTTTCATTCTCCAATCATAACCCCTGACATTTATCCTTAGGATTCCCACACCCGGCTCTGCAGTACCATCACCTCCATTGCATTTTGGTACCCTCAATCGGTAGCATTCTCACCTCCATGATTTGTCCCACATATATTTACCCCTTGTCATATTGACACTCGTGTTGTTATCTCCATTAGGATCGGGAGTCCTGGTAGTGTTACACCCTAGAGTAAGAACCTCATATTTCTTCCTCATCATCATGCTAACCACCCCATTATGGACTCCCACTTCATTTTCTTGGTTAAATTAAATGCACCTCTGCATTATCATTAACCATCCATATCATCCAACATCAATTTCCCATATAAAAGTTCACCCTCCATTCATCTACTTGGTTCAGAAACCCACCCATGGGGACCCCACCCTTCATCAGTTACATCCCCAATACTTGCACCCTCACCGGCCAATCCATACTTCATTGGGGCAACCGTTTATGTACCTGTAATATGAACCCCATTATTTATTTATTTGGTAATTGTATAAATCATCTTTCAATTCCAGTACATAAAGTATATTTTGGTCATCGTCGCCGAAAACGTTTTTTCCTTGGCACATAGAAACCCATGTCACCCTTGGTTGGGGAATTTACCTCTCTCATTAGCTTTGCAAGATTGTGTACCCTCACCAAAATTATGACCATTATATACACTCATGTCCCACAACACTCTTTTTTTACCTATATTACATCTCCTTGCAATCTCACCCATTCAACAAAGTTTTACCCCATATATGATCGTCCCCCTGACATCAAATCGTGTTTTACAGTTGTTTCCACCCATCAACATCCCCAACCAAGGTAAGTTCTTGAATTCCCTATATTCAAGAACCAATAAAGTTTCTAACACTATTTTGGTCAATCAATGTCAAGAAGCTCTTTGCTTCTTGCAGTTGTGCCTCCTTCACTATCGACATCAACACAAGGTTACAGGAAGGTGGCAATATCTTGGCTCTCATCCCACCATTAATGATTAGTCTCATATGGCACAAAAATATCCCTTATTTATTTTTTATGCCATTGACCCCCGTAACATTCAAATCCAACAAGTTTTATGTTATGGTGGGTCTTATTATGCAATTGTTGTAGTTTGCATTCACATCCAAAGACCTCTGAATTTGATAGGCCATCAATTCCTATGAGTTGTTCACACCTTGATTCAGAGCAAGTTCAGTCATATGAACCATCATATGTTGGTTTTTTATGCCTCTGAGAGCACTGCAGATATCTACTCAGCCAGTTGTTTTAGTTATTGTTAACCCTTTATGGTTTCATGACACGAGCATGGGTCATGCCCGCCTCCTTTGTACAAAAATTTATTTTCTGGAGAATACATGATACAGATATTGTTGTCCCCTCTCCCTCCAATGGATTTCTCTCATCGTCCCTCACTACAAATTTCTCTCGCGCTTATATACAATGATGTCATTACCAAAATAAACGATGATGTATTTCAGCTATACATATGCTCCTAACCTCACACATCATGGGGCATCTGTTATTATTGAAAAATTGCTCACCACAAACACAGACAATGGATGAAGAAATGGTCATCACAAGCACAACATACTACCAATAATTATGGAAGGATTACATTCAGTTTGGAAAGATAAGCACGAAACTATACAAAAGTGGTTCTGAATTTCCGCGCATATTCAACACTCTCAGTGCACGCACATATGCACGGGATAACATGGCATACAACAAGCACAGTGCGCGGACTGTGCAACTGATAGACAGAAAAACCTGCGTGGATGCGGAAATGGTGCATTGATGATTTTGGTTGGGCCTCAACCATGTTTGGGATGGATTGGATCTCCCCCATACCCAAAAACACCCCCAAATTCTACCTTGGGATCACTAAAAGGGATGGGAGGTACCTCCAAAGGACTCCCATTCACATTAGAAACTACTTTGGAAAAATCTTTCCATCCTCCTATAAATAAAGGGCCATTGTATGAAAAAATTAAGAAAAAATTTTAGTATTATTATGATGTTCAATTTGTCTTTGAGAAGCCATCTTTCTCCTAGAACTCTTTGAGAATTCATATCAAGTGTTGCGCCTCTCTCCTCTTGAGAAGTTCAACTATCAATTATTCACCATTGTATTTTCATTTTTCAGCCATTGCTAGAAGAGAAAAAGATTTGAATTTGGGGACTCAAGAGACTTCCCAATGAGGAAGAGGGGACTCATAAGTTCCCATATTTCTCCAAGGTGTTATCAATTCGAAGATCAGTCTCATTTGGTATTTATTCCTTGTGTCTATTAATTGCATTCATTTTAGTTGTTACATGCTTAGTTTAGTTTTCTTTTCTTTTTCTTTATTTATTTTTTTCTACTTAGTTGAGCCACTAATCAACTAACAAACTGTTTGTTTTTTCTTGCTAGCCTAACTAGATAGTTAAGGGACCTCTTTGTTCTCACCCAAGTGAAAAAAACAACCCAACAACGTTGTCGTCGTCTAATTTCTTAGTCTCATTTAAATGACACCCATAAGATTTATGATGAAGGTTTATCATGGGCTCAGCCCCGATGGACGGCCAAGATAATTTGTTGGCCCTTGACCAAGTTTTGGAGAACCTTGGTCACGTTTGGCCATTTTTGGGACTTCGATAGGCTGGTCTAAGGCAGAGCACAAGGTGAAGCAGAGATCATGGGATCTCGGCCCCTTTTTAGGGCATTTTTGGGTTTAGGGTTTATGTAATGGGTATGGGGATGTTGACCCATGGGTTTACCCATGTTTAGGCCCTTTTGTAATGTATAAATAGAAAGCTAGGTGATGTAAGTAGAGGAGAGACCTGTGTGTGTAATCTGGCCAGTGAGCTAAGTGCAAATGCTTTGTGCATACTGTGTGTTGAGACCTTGTAGATACTAAGTGCAAGTGATTGTAAGAACCCTGTGTGCAGACTGTAGAGAGGCTTTGTGTTGTAACCTAGCTTGAGGAAGGAGGGTCTGGCGAGGTGCACGCAGATCTCATGTCCTATGTGGAGTGGGTTCTTGTGGATTTGTGCTTGTATAATATTTACAAAGGACAATAAAGAAGAGAAGAGTTGGTGGACGTAACCCCACACTGGGGTGAACCACGCATATCCTATGGTGTGGTTGTTTTGTGCATTATAGTTGTTATGTTATTGATGTGATTTATGCTTAGTGCAATGATATATGTTAGATGCACCTGATATAATAGTAGTTTAGTGCTTAGTAATTTGAATGAATGCTAGATCTGATCTATTTCTATATGCTAAGTGCTTGGAGCAAAATCATTTATATATTTATTTAACAAAGAAACATGGAAAACATTATGTGCTTTCATTGTGGGAGGTAAGGCTAATCTATATGCTATAGGTCCCACTCTGTCCAGAATTTCAAAAGGTCCACAAAATCAGGGTGCCATCTTGGCACATGTTCCCATTCTCAAGGAACTTCTTATGGGTTTAATTCAGAGATACACATGATCTCCTACTTTGAACTCTTTGTGAATCCTTTTGTTGTTTGCATAGCTCTTCTGTTGGTCCTAGGCCACCTTTATATTTTTATTTATTTGAGTTAATTGTTGTTCTAACTCTCTTAGCATATCTAGCCCAAGTGTAATTTTTTCCACTAGGTTATCCCAAGTGATTGGGATATTTCATTTTCTACCATAGAGAGCCTTGGAAGGACTCATTTTCAAGGATTCCTGGTAACCATTGTTGTAGAAAAATTCTACCATGGGTAGATATTATTCCCATTTCTTGGGATGATGCACCACCTGCATCCTTAACATCTCTTCCAATACTCAGTTTAACCTCTCTATTTTCCCATAAATTTGAGGGTGACAGGATGTAATAAACAACAATTTTGTTCCATAGCCAGTTAACAAAGATTTCCAAAATTCTGAGTTAAATTTTGCATCTCTATCAAATATAATTTCCTTAGGAATCCCATGTAGCCTAAATATTTTTTTCATGAATATGTTGGAAATATTTATTTCCTTGCAAGTGGACTTTACCATAATAAATTGGGAATCCTTGCTCAACTTTTCCACAACTACCATAATGGCATCATTTTCTTTGGTTGTTCTAGGTAATCCTGTGATAAAATCCATGGAGATTGTTTCCCATTTCCAATCTAGAATAGGCAGGGGTTGCAACAACCATGTTGGGTGCTTGTCTTCTACCTTAACCTGTTGGCATTCCAAACATTTAGCTAAGTAGTTCGCTAAGTCCTTTTCATTCCTGACCAATAGAACAATTTTTTAGTGGTTGTGATCATTTTTGGGTAACCTGGATGACCAGTATATGGTATTTTATGTTGTTCATCCATGATGAACCTCTTCAAGTCGTCACAATTCTGGATGTACAACCTTCCTTTGTAAGTTAGTAGGTCATCCTTCATCAGTTAATAATTGTTGGCCCTTGGTTATGGAAGCAAGTGAAGATCAAGGAAGAAAAGACAAAACATGAACTGCACGAAAGACACAGTGATTATTACTAAGTCGAAGTGAGCAGAAGATTAGAAAAGATGGAGCGAAGTAAAAGGAAGCAAGATTTTGAACAAGGATATCGAGGATGAAATATCAGCAAGGAAGACGGATCGTGGAAAACTCAGCAAGTGGAAATATCCACTATTGGATGCTTTGGAGCACCACGCGAGAAGGAAGGAAAGACAGGTTGGAGAAGCCCTGAAAACGCGGGTCAAGTTGACCTAGGGTTTTGACACTTAGGTTTTAACCTAAAGGTGTCTGAGAGATATTGTAATGTATAAATAGAAGTCTAAAGGACCTGGGATGGGTTGGTATTATGATTGTTATTTTTATATTTGTCATTGCATGATCGGGTGAGTGATATTGAGTGAGAAAGAAGTGTTGAGTAAGAGAGCCTTATGTATTGTAAGATATTTAGCTGGGTGTGAAGATCAACCCTGCAGCTGGGTGCGCAGGGAGGGGAGAGATAGAGAGGAGGAGAAAGAAGATCTGCTAGCTAAGAGCGAGACAAGAACTGTCTGCTTCATGTTAATATATCATAAAGCACATTTATGTGGACGTATCCCTAGAGAGAGGGTGAACCACGGCTATATTTTGTTGTGTGTGTGATTGATGCTCTGTTCTTTACCATTTGATATAATTCTCTTTGAATTATTGTGTTAGATCGGACAGATAGTTCTGTGGAGTAGATTTGAGCTAATAAGCTATATATAAATGTTGTGTTTCTCTTGCATTGGATCCACTTGATATCCCCTTTGGTTGTAGACATCTCTATCCTGCAACCCCCTCATAGCTACTTCGGGTGAGACTACATCTGCTTCGCAAGTGTTGCTAAAAGGGCCAGTAGTTAGGGCTTGTCGGTGTGCTCTTGGAGATGAACCCTGGGTCTTCCCATGTGCCAACAAATGGTTATGTTCTTGGGACCGGAATATTCTTGAAGGAATGTCAAGGTGGTTTCCATCGAAGACAGAGATTCAGAAGTGGATGGAAGATCAAGAAAAGGACTTCGTTGAAGCCCAGAAAAAGAACCCTAATCTTAGTACAGATGATTGGTAGATATATCTTTACTGGTATACATGAAATTGTCTTTGGAGGAATCCATCGGGAGCTATATGAGTGGTTAGCTAGGTTAGCAGATACCCAATTTGAGATCAGATATAGGCCACCTATGGTTTGGACGTCGGCGTTGGTCAAGAAGGTCAAGAGAGTTGATAATGTCGTGTCAAGAGCAGTATATCACTGGTTTGATAGTACCATTGGAGGGTATATAACCGAGTTTGTTATTGACGGAGTAGAGTCATATAGCCAAGACAAGAGATATCTCTTCAAGGGACCCAGAGGAAAATTTTTACATTTTCTAAAGTTGAGGATCAAGATGTTATTGCATGAGAAGAAAATATTGAAGATACAGTAGTTGGGCAGCTTTGGAAAGGCTAATGTTCAATAATTCGGATAGCGACAGCGACATAGAGGTTGGACATACATGCAATGGGAGAGTGTTCAAAGAAGTTCCTCTGGTGAACCTGTTTAAGCAGAACTACGGAGATGAGGGTTTCTACAGTGGAGAGGAGGCAGATCTGGCAGATGAAGAGCATTCATAGTCTGTTAGGCCAGAGGAAGGGAAAGTTGGAGAACCTCACCGAGACGAACCAGAAGCTTCAGGAATTGCGTCGAATATTGAAGTAAGTACTATTAATCCTATTGTTGTTTCAGTAGCATTAAGAAATCAGAGTAATCAGAGTCACCAGAGTGATCAGAGCACTGTCACTAGTAGTCCACCACATACTCAGTCTAGAAACCTAGGAAGATCTATGGCAGACGAGATGAGGTTACCCACCTTTAGAGGAGATGGATCTGAAGACCCTGAATAGCACTGGTTTCTCTGCAAAGTTGTGTGGAGTATTAAGAATATCACAGACGAAACTGTCAAATGAGCCCAGTTCAGTACTACCCTAAGAGATTGCACACTGAGATGGTACATGAAATTTTTCCAAGGAGCTACACCTAAACCGATGAATTCCATTAACACTTCGCTAATTGTTGAGTTTAATAAACCTAAGTCAGAATCGCAGTACATTACAAAACTAAAGGAAATCAAGCAGAGAATAGTTGAACCCATATGGGAGTTCGATCAGAGATTCAAGACCTTGACAGGCCATCTGAGTTTTCAAATCCTAGATGAGAAGAACAAGGAATGGTTCATTGTTTCTCTCTTTCCACACATTAGAGTTCCTCTGATGCAACAAAAGATTGCTTCGCAAGCTGAGGCGCTAGAGATCGCCATGAAGTTAGAATCAGCCCCGGTGGGAGAATCCAGCTCAGGTATGAGTCAAATATTGAGTTGACTAACTAGTTTGTCTCTGCAGGTCGAAGATATGAAGAAAGACAAGGGAAAATACAAAAGAGAATACATTTGGTGTATCAGATGCAAATCAGAAGGCTATCACAAGGAGCAATGTCCCCTATTCCATAAATACTTGGCCTCTGGAGCTCTAATCCCTTTGAAGCAAGTCACCCTACCCTAGTGTGAGGTATGCAGAAATAGACATCGCCCAAGTGAAGGATGTGAAGTTTGGTACACAGTTCGAATCTTCCCGAAGGACCATGTGTGAAGTTGCGAAGAAGCCAAGAGAAACATTCCTCAAGAGCAGTGGGTGCACAAAATCATAAACATGATGGAAACAACTCCTATCAACTGGTACCTACAAGCAGAGTTGTGCCTCATCATTGTAGATTGGGAAGGTATGACTCAGAACTTTGTCGCTACCTTTTTATTCGAAAGCCAATATCCTACGGTAGATCAAGCATTACAAGTCACAACACAGACATTATTTGAGGATGCATCTAGCCTCCCTTTGGAATAAGAAGAGGACAAAAGGATTGCGCCTCTCCAGAAAATGCAAGGCTATTACAACATCAATGTTGATGAAGATGGTGATCCTAGGAAGGTGAAAATCATGGAAACAGAAGGCCATAGAGATGTGGAAGGACCAAGAGTTGAGCTACCATTTATTGTCCAGGCGATCAAGATCAAGAAATTCAATATTGGAACAGAGCAAACACCGAAGATTGTAAATGTTGGAGATTATTTTGATGCTGCCACTATTGACAAGATCACAGAATTGCTACATGAATATCAGGACTTGTTTCCGACCAATTTCAATGATATGAAGGGAATTAAAGGGCCTATGGGAGATATGAGGATCCCTTTGAAACTAGATGCAAGACCATTCAAACAGAGACCCTACAGATTGAACCCTAAATATAAGGAGAAAGTGAAGATTGAGCTCGACAGAATGTTGGAAGCAGGGATTATAGAACCTGTCGAAGAATCAGAATGGATTATCCCTATGGTGGTACAAGATAAGAATATAGGATAGATAAGGATATGTGTAGATCTCAGGAAGCTAAATGATGCATGTCTCCATGACCCCTTCCCTACGCCATTGACTGATGAAGTGTTAGATAATGTAGGAGGCCAGGAGGTATACTCTTTTACAGATGGATTTTCAGGATACCATTAGATCCGAATTGCCAAAGAAGATCTCCATAAGACCACATTTGCAAAAAAATGGGGATTCTACCAATATACAGTAATTCCATTTGGATTGAAAAATGCCACAGCCATATTTTCCAGGGTGGTGGTCAAAGCATTCAAGGAGTTTCTACATAAGTTTCTAGAAGCATACCTTGATGATTAGACTATTTTTAGTTTATTGAAAAATCATATTGAATGTTTAAGGCTAATTTTGGACAAGTGCAGGCAGTGTCAGATTGCCTTAGACCTGAAGAAGTACATTTTCTTTTCACCATTTGGAGTGTTGTTAGATCATATTGTATGCAAGCAGGAATTGTTGTTAGATCCATCTAAAATTGCCATCATAGTTGATCTACCCCCTCTTACTTCAGTCAAACAGTTGTGCACCGCGCTGGGACACACCGGATATTATAGGAAGTTCATTAAAGGTTATGACCAGATTGCAGCACCCATGGAGAAGCTTTTGAAGAAACACTGTCAATTTCACTAGACAGAATAATGCCAGTAGAGCTTTGACACGTTGAATAGAAAATGGTTACTGTAGTGTCCCCAAGGCCGAGCCCTGTCGTAAATCATGTTCCGAAAGGAATTGTAATTATGTTTTATAGGCTGGTGAGCCAAGTTTTTGATAAGCTGGTGTCTTATGTGTTTGTTAGGCCAGGGAGCCTAAGTGTTGAAGGCCAGGAGCCTGCTGTTATATATGTAATCATGCAGAACAATTAATAAAAATTTGTAAACACCGCTAGGTGCAGACCGACCACGATGATTGAGTGAAGGGGGACTAAGCATCCATAGAGAGGGAAAGGAATTAGAGGCTGGAAGGTGGGAAAAGGGGCTAAGTGTTTATCCTAGGGGGCTTAAGCCTGGGAATAATATTTTATTATTATTCCAAAAGAAGATGTGCCATTTATATTTTTATCCTAAGTTCCTGACCAAGGGAAGGGGATGCGTGCTGGTGGAACACATGCAGTCTCCAGGGTGACAAGTGTCGACCCTAGTGCATGTGAATAAAACAGCCAAGGTAGACCGTGAGGGGGTTCCTCCTCCATTCTACCCGACTGCCTGAATGCGTACGGAGTAGTACGACTGAACCGAGTTCTACTAAGAACCTTCGTGCATCCCTATGATCCAAAAAGTCTGTGTTTGGCTTTGAGGAAACCCATGTATACCTCTGTACTGAACCAGAAGCCTATGATTGATTCTGAAAGAGCCAGTTTCACCTTTGTTTTGAACCGAAAAATCCCATGTTGTGTCTAGAGAATCTGTGTGCATCCATTGCCCGAGATCGAGCCTGTGCGTAAGATCTATGTCCCGAAGTCGTGACCATGAGACCATCCTGTGATTGTTGAACCAGTTTGAGGAAGCTTGTGTATGTTTCCCGTGGGTTGTTGTGGCCACATAGTACTGGAATGCGTGTGGATTGTTGGCCTGTGAGCGATTCTCTCCAGGTGAGAGAGTGCACAGAGGAAGGAGAGGACTCCTGGAAGGAACCTTGTAGCTGCCACAGATCTCGGAGACTTTTGGTTCGGCTTGTTGTTGTAACCCAAGGCAAGGGAGGTTAGCAGCCGAAGGACTGTCCAAGTGATAGAGAAGGTGTATACTCCTGGGGTGGAACAAGCATGTGGGGAATGAGGGTCTGTGGGCAGTGAGTGTGAGAGGTTCCTGGGAGTGAATTCCTTACTTGTGAGTGTGTTGTTTCCCTGTAACCTTAGCCTAGCCTAGGATTCCTTGTCTCGGGGTGGAGCTTAGTCCCAGCTCGGGGATGACCCACTGTTGAGCTTGATGAGCAGTGCGGTCTAAGGCTGGGAGGTTCGTGGAAGGCCTGCACTTGGTTGGTGGAATCTACCACTGTTAAAAGATAAGTATCTGATTATGTATTAATCATGTTTTGCATGATTCTGCTACTTATTTTATCATGAGTAGCATTCTAGA
The DNA here is from genome assembly GCA_032191745.1 of Picea mariana. NCBI lineage: Eukaryota > Viridiplantae > Streptophyta > Pinopsida > Pinales > Pinaceae > Picea > Picea mariana. Next base: position 53,576 of record JASDQU010506431.1, read on the forward strand.
CGCTGCTACCTATTCCCATTATGGTGGGCGACCCCCACTAATAAGCCCATAAACCTAACTACTTGAAGTCGGGCTCGATGGCGGGCCCTAGTTGTTCCAGGCTACCAGGGTATCTGTGGCCTACCTCCGGCGGGCATAGCAATGGTGGGCGCCCAACTGATACTAGGACCCGAACCTTATAGATTGGCGCTACTACTATTTCAATTGGGCTATCTTTGAACCCAATTCAAATAGAATTTATATGCGAGGTGCAGAATCTGTTAGTGAACGTGCCCATATAATCTAGCTTGACGGTCATATTTTTACCTTATTTTATTCAGGTATCAACATTTTTTCCTACCTCTCGCGTAGCTCGTTTCAGGTATGCGAAGAGTTCTAAAAGAAGGTCTAAAAGTGACCCTACCTCAATTATAGAATAGAGGATTTCTTCATCCTTTAGGGACATGTACCAGTGGCATCGCATCCATATCTATGAAGGATGTTGCAGGGTGCATGTTTGAGCATCGTGAAGAACATACATGATCAACGATTGTTGGTATAAAATGGTTAGTTTCAAGGCGGCGTCAGTTGTTTATGAGGTAAATAATGTAACTC
>JASDQU010506432.1:2072-23055 GCA_032191745.1 Picea mariana
ACGCTTTTGCATTTTGGTATCTGGATTACAAACTAATAGGCTAAATACTCTATCTATCTCTCTTTGCAGCTTCTTACATTTCGACTAAATGAAATAATGCAGTTCATTCGTCGATGCTGTTACTCTACTGTATTTACAGATTCTCTGTCATGTTCTTGCAATTAGTCGAGAGCTGAGGAGCGGCTGAACTTCTGCTGAGCGTAGGTGTTAGCTTCTTGTGGGCTCCCTCCTAGTGGTTTGTGCTTGGCGTGTTGAGAGAATGAAAATGCCCCTTGTGGGCTCATCCTCCTGGTAATGACTGGTTTTGGGATCCTTTTCTTATTCTATTAAACATTTATCTCAGAGATGGCTTATGCATCTCTCTCATTCTAATTTGGTTGTAAATGTGATTATTACCTGTTTCAATTGATCATTTATGATTTTTTTTTTAAATCCCATGTAAATACATCCCTTAAGAAAAAAAATATTCAAGAATGTAAATAATATGAAAGCTCAAGCGTAATGAGTTGAAGAGCTCAACAATTTTGCTCACAGACATTGCAAATATTACCCAAATTGAGGGGATTTCAATCTTACATTTTCAACAGCTATAGTGAGATTAAATTCTCATATTCACTACCTTAGAAGAATTTTCAAGACTGCTCCTGTCAAATTTTTTTTAATGCAATTTTATGGCTCCTCCCCTCATTTTTCAAGTATCAATCACTCTATCCTGCATAAAATTCGGTATTTGGTTCTACTTGTCTTCTAATAACATCCACCTTTTTCAATTAGACAGAAATTATCTGTTCAAATTTTTTTTTAGCTGTTGAATATATAAAAATATCACTCTTTACTTTTGTAGGCTAAGCTTCTTACAGGTCTGAAGGTGAACAGGCCTCCTTCAAACTTACAACAGTTCCTAGGGTTTTCTGACTTGTTTCTAGGTTGATTCTAAGTAGGTTGGTAGGCCCTTGGTTCCAGATTTGAACCAGGGCTCTGATACCAAATGTAATGCCCAGAAATATATATCTAACTAAAACAATATCTATGCACCATAATATCGATCTTCATACCAGCAACTTCAGCAAGTTAGATTCATCAAATATTAACGAATTCATAGCAGAATAAATAAATGCATAATTCAAAAGGGTACCTAGTTCTGATGCTATTTCCATTGCCAGCTGCCTTGCTGTTGTTGCTCTCCTACTACCTGCTACACAACCCAGTCCTATTGAAAACACAGAAAAATTGCCCAAAACTATTGTCCACCCTGCCAACTAGGAAAACAACCTAGCTCCAGGATATCTACGGATATCCTGGCCCTCCGAGCCCAAAACCTCTAGCAACTCGGTGTCTGCCTGATCAATATGTCACAACCAGCAAATCATGTGCCTCAATCAGAGCACACCAATCTCACAGCCCCTCTCGGCTCTCTGAAATACTCAGCCAATGTAATGCCCAGAAATATATATCTAACTAAAACAATATCTATGCAGCATAATATTGATCTTCATACCAGCAACTTCAGCAAGTTAGATTCATCAAATATTAACGAATTCATAGCAGAATAAATAAATGCATAATTCAAAAGGGTACCTGGTTCTGATGCTATTTCCGTTGCCAGTTGCCTTGCTATTGCTGCTCTCCTGCTACCTGCTACACAACCCAGTCCTGTTGCAAACACAGAAAAATTGCCCAAAACTATTGTCCACCCTGCCAACTAGGAAAACAACCTAGCTCCAGGATATCTACGGATATCCTGGCCCTCCGAGCCCAAAACCTCTAGCAACTCCGTGTCTGCCTGATCAATATGTCACAACCAGCAAATCATGTGCCTCAATCAGAGCACACCAATCTCACAGCCCCTCTCGGCTCTCTGAAATACTCATCCCTCCCCCACTCCTGGCCCTCTCCCGTCGAATCCCCTCTTATTCCTCCTTCACCGCCTTTCCTCCTCCCATTCAATTCCTTATCCCTGCATTTAATTACCCTTATCCATTCATTAAATATATTATCAATGTATTGAATACGTTATCCCTTGTGGGATACGTAACTCAATTTAAACATTATATTTTATTATTCAATTCTTATTTAATACTTTATTAATTAATTAATTAATTAATAATTAAATCAATCATTAACCATATTAATTAATGAGTTAATTATACTTAAATTAATCATAATCAAGAATAACTAATTAATAACAAATAATTAGTTAAGGTTATTTTAATAAATAAATATAGTTTAGCTAATCTTTTAGGATTATATTATTAAATTAATTATACTTAATAATCAAGGGTCATTACAATGCCCTTGTTTTGTTAATAAGCATTAGATGTTGGATTTATGAATTCAAATAGTTTTTTCATTTATTCTGCTTCCAGTTTGGTTATGAAAAAAAAATGTTTTACTTCTAAGTGAAAGTGTGATAAGCTCTCAGATGATAGGCATGCGCTAAAATTGTCTCTGGTCAATCATGATAAGTCTTTTTAGTTGTGTACAAATCACTTAAACTATTGTTTTGTGGTGTCATTTGGAAGCAATTTGTGTAGCATTAACTTATTTCATTTGTGTAATTCTGAATTGTCTATTTTCATAGTTGTTTTTTTTTTACAGGTTTGCAGGTGAATAGGTGTTGGTTCTAAAGAAAGAAAATTCAGTTGTAGGTAGGCCCTTAAGGATCCAGTGCTTCAAACTAAAGCTTTGATACCATGTGTAAGAACCTAATTTAACAAAGCCAAAAAAATTCATAAATTTAAACATAAAATTTCTTTCAACGTATAAGCAATTTCATTATTTAGCATATAATCATATTCAGCAGCATGATGATAACCACCTAACACAGTGTAATCATGAAAATACATACCTCTGACTGATGTTATTTCTCCAATCTTCGTCTGTCCTCGCTGCTGCTCTACCCAAACTCTGCCCAAAACTGAATCTTTCCTCCCTGACAGCTAGGAACAGAGCCTATCTGGCTCCCTAGCTCCAAGATTCCATGAGGATTCCTGGCCCCCAAGCCCAAAACTCCTAGCAATCGATGCTCCCTTGTAACAGTCCACCTAAACTCCAAACCAGAAAAATACAGTCCTTAATCTCAAATAATGATTCCTTCCCCAAAATTCCAAAAGTCCCTCTCCTGAATGCCTCTACCCCCTCATATCCACCTTCCCATTCACCACCTCCTCCCTTCATTCAATGCCACCCACCTTATCCCTCCATTCAATGCCTTATCCCTTCATACGTTAAGTTTTCTATTAAATAAATTAAAAATTATTAAGCTTTTAATTCGTTACCCAAACATTAAATGAGTTAATTAATTAATTAATTAATTAATCAACATATATTAAACAATAATTAATTAATATTATTAATAAATAATCATTATTTAACTAATACACATTAGGACAATTAATTATTTAATTAATCATACTTGATAAACCTTAAGCAATTATTTAACTAGGGTTGTTATACATTGTCATTTTTTTTTAAAACACCTTCACAGTTACAAGTGTGCGTTGTACATAGTAAGAGCACATGTGCGTATTTTATGTCAACAACATCGTTTACTTAAATTAGAAATAATATTAAAAAATCCTTTCCGCAGTCGACGATGCGCATTTTACCTAGATAAGCATCGAGGCACATTTTTACAAAGTGCACCATTTAGTTTAAAATGAAAAAAAATATTGTTTTTTATATGGAAATGCCATATATTTAATTTGTTTACAAATCGATGGTGCGTAATAAACAATACTTAGGAAAACTTTCTTTTCTTAATTCATAAAGCATTGACTGAATACAAAAAATTGTAAAACATTTTCAATTTCACAACGACACTATTATATTGTACCATTGCATATATTTAGTTGATGCACTGGTGCATATAAATATGGTTGACGCCTCGATGCATATTAAGTTACTATATGCATTGAGATCTTATTTTAAAAAATTCATGTAATTTTTATATCTGGAGATTCTTAGTTCTTTTTTTTCGGGGAGATTTTGAAAAATCCAAGGGAAAAACAAGGGGAAAATCAAGACATGTTGGTAGGGATGTCAAAAACAGTGTAGAAGAAGATGGTAAAATAAATGAACATAATTGCATCACAAGAAGAGCCATCCCAACTACAATGTGCATCAAAGGTATGTAACCGTTTATTTATTCTTTTATGTATGTAACTACTTGTAATTTAATTATTGCGTGAAATACTAATTTTCATTTGTTTTGTTGTAGAAAATAAAAGCATACAATCCATTCAATGCAAAAGACATGACGACGATGAATAAAATAGTCGATCACAAACTTTGTGAGTATTTATGTTTTCGACCTTTCTTAAGATTTTATGTTTGTTGTGATATTTATATTTAAATAATTAATTTACACTTGTTCATAGATGTCTTCTAGTAGGTGCTAACATAAAAAGAGGAGCCAACCCTTGAATTGATAAACATTAGGTTAAGTATGGTTTGTGAGTGTATGTTGAAGTATGAAAATTTAATTTAACAATTTGTAAGTAGCTATGTTTTTTAACTTCCCTTGTTTTACAATTATTGAAACAACAAGAAACCGTTATATTAAATATATCGACTATTCTTTGTCATGTTGTATTAAACATGTAGAAAATAATGTATGAAATGCAACCAACAATGGAGATTTTAAGAGAATGCACGAAGCATGGCTTCGAAAGAATGTGTATTTTTAATGAAATAATTGGTGCTAAGGTATGTTTTTTTTATTTACACAATCATGTGTATTCTACTATATATAAATGTAGATATACTTATTACAATTTTTTTGTATTTTTGTAGATGGAAGATGAAGGGGTGGAACATACAAAAACAATTTGATCAAGAAAAAAATTTGTTAAAAAACCAAAGTACAATATCTCCTAAAAATGATGAAGAAATGAGGCATGCACACAAATCAAGTGATGACAACATTTCAACTGATGAATGACAATCAATACAATTGAATGTTACTGCAAGTTGTATGTTTTGGAATATTTGTCTATGAAAATCAAGGATTTTGTTTAATGTACTCGACATATTGTCCCAATTGCATGAGAACATGTTAACAATAAGTGTAAAAATTGCATATTGGTTGCAATTTGATTATTGTGTACCTTTATGTTGTCCCTTTTTGTATGACAATAGGTCTCTTATTCATATATAATAAAATGGGTTTCTTATTTCAATGCATTGTCAAATGTTGTAAAATGTTGTGTTCCTGAATAATTGATATGTGGATGATTTACTTGTTACAAATAACAAAGGTGTAATTCGTTGGATAACACATTAATGCAATCATTATATCAAAATGCAATAAAAAAAATATAAAACAATATTATTATAAAAAATATATTTGACTTTGAAATGATTAATTGAAATTTTGTAAAAAATAATTAATTAAAATATATGCATATTAGTGCATTGTATTCTTTTGAACTCAATAGACAATGCGTTCCATAATATAGAAAGAGATGCATTTTGTGGATTCATATGCACCGGTAAACATTAATTATAATAACACAACAGTACAAACTATTGAGAAAACGCGCCATTATGTAAATGATATAATGTACAATAATATTTATCATTTCAAAAGTGTACAATTCTCATGTTTAAAATATACACCAGGGAACTAAAAATAATGTATGTATCAGTTTGTTACTTTTATTATATGCATCGGTTCCTTTACTATAATATATGCACTAGTTCTTAGTAAAATAATGGTGCCAACATATCACCTCGAATATTCCAAATTTCACTACCCTTTGGTGCACATGGTAAAACAGACATTGGTACGTACTAATTATACAACCACCAGGGTACATGATATATTAAACACACTAGGTCTCGGGATAAATTGATTGCATCGGTTCTCACTATAATGTAAATGCATCGGTGAAAAAAACCTAAAATGCAATGGTGCTTCATACACAAACAAGGTGGAACCGATGCATAGAAATTATAAGAGCATCGGTACTTTCCATACAATGAAAAAGGAAGAACTAGTGTGCAATAGTTATAAATTCACTAGGTGTTTTTATTATATTAAAACACTAGGTAATTTTCATTATATTAATGAACTGGTGGGTGTTTTTCAAGACCGAAACGATGTATTTTGAAAATAACAACACTGGAAAAAAAACCTCCACTACAACCTCTACCTGCCCATTTTTTTTTAGTTATATGGAACATCCGTTAAAATCTCATCTAAAACCTCAGCAGTCAATAGAGGAGGTTTTTTTGGAAATTTTCAATAATAGCAAGTCGGGGTTGAATGGTGTGTCCAAAATATTGGACCGGTTATTGGCCCATCATGCTTTACTTCCTCAACTTGTACAATTCATAAATTGGGTGGGGAAAGAAAGATTCTTAGACCACTTCCCCATTTATTTGGATATTGGAAGAGGATATTTGAATCTTGGTTCCCCATTCAAGTACAACCCACACTAGTAGGAGGAGGAGGAATTTCAAGCATTGATTAAAGATAATTGGAAACATGTGGAAAGTGATTTAGAGGTACACGTTTGCCTATAGTTTTTTGAGGCTCTAAAAATATTAAAATCTAAATTGGTTCATTGGGATGGGGAGAGGAACAAGCGTAAGGGTTTGGCACTAAAAAATGTGGAATGTGATTTACAAGACCTTTATGTTTCTCATCATTTGGGTGACATTACACATGATTAAATGGAAAGAATTTGGGCTTTGGAGTAGCAATGGTATAAGTTATTATTAGATGAATAACATGAGTGGATTTTGAATATTCATGTCTTGTAGTTTGAGGCAGGGGAAAAAAATACTAAATTCTTCCATAACTATGCTAAATTTAAGAAAAAACATAATACTATTTGGGAGCTTAGTGATACCAGTGGTAACAAGGTTCGTGGGTTTGTAGCTCTGTCCAGTTTGGGAGTCTCTTATTTTAAAGAAATATTCAAGGATTCAAAGCACTCAGATGTTGGTAAAATACTAAACATGGTAGTATTTTTTCTAAGACTCATCGATGAGGATGGGAATGAAGAGATCTATAATCATGTTACTAAAGAGGAATTACTGGTGGTTATCAAGTATTTTAAAAAGGACAATAGTCTCAAGCCATACAAATGGAATGTAGAATTATTTGAAGACTTATTTGAGGTGGTAGGTTATGATATATTGTGAGTTGTTGAAGAGACTTGTATATCTGGTAATATGACAGAAAGCTTCAATTTTACCTTTACTGCTTTGATTCTGAAGGTCAATTTCCCAAACTCATTTGATGAATTTCATACCATTTCTTTATGCAACTTCCTATATAAAATTCTAGCTAAGGTGATATTTATGAGGATTAAAACAATTCTATCGAAGATAATTTCCTATGATAATTTTGGGTTTCCTAAATGTAGGCTCATCGATGAAGTGATTGGTATAGCCTAGGAAGGAATACATTCCATTAAGACAAGTAGATATCCAACAATTGTTTCAAAAATAGACTTGTCCAAGGCTTACGATCATTTTTCATGGCTCTATCTTCGGTAAGTCCTTTTATAGATTGGTTTTGGTCTCCCTTTAGTGAAATGTATTATGGGTTGTGTCACCAAGGTTCCCTTTGTTGTTTTGGTTAATGGTTCAAGATCTAAAAATTTTAAACCATCTCGAGGATTACAGCAAGGATGCCCCTCTCACCCTATGTGTTTCTATTGGTGGCATAAGGACTCAATAAATCATTATTAGAATCCAGGAGACATAATAATATTAAAATATTGATAATTGGAAATGAACAACTAACTCATGTTTTGTTCATTGACGATGTTTTATTATTATTATTCTATTTAGAGTATGAATGTCAAATATTCAAGGAGATTTTAGAATTGTTCTGCACTACTATCGATATGATTGTGAACTTGAACAATTCTGCTATTTTTCTCCTGTCAGTCGAAGAAAATATTTGGATTAGTATGGTGAACATTTTCTCCTTTAACTCCTTTGACCTAGAGGATGGTATTAATTACCTAGTTTTTTATTTAAAGATGAACTATTATGAGATTGTGGATTGGAAATGGTCACATATAAAAATTGAGAAAAGGGATAATTTATGGTGTAATTGTTGGATATCAAGGAATGGAATCTTGTCCTAATCAATTCAGTATTGGAAGTCATCTCGGTTTACTGGCACCTCTTGAAAAATATCCCAAAGGAAATTTTGAACAAGATCAAGAAATTTTACTTTAATTATCTCTGGAAGGGAAATGGAGAGTATATGGGATCTCATTTAGTCATTTGGAAGTTCATCACAAGGCCCAAAAGACAAGGTGGATGGTGTCTTAAAAATATTTTCAAATTTGGGAGGGCTCTGGAAGCGAAGTCCCTCTAGAATGTTTTGACCATTGATAGTTTATGGAGGCAAGTCCTTGTAGAAAAACACACTACCCCAAATTTGGTTATAGATTGGATAAGGAGAAGGTGTAATAATCTAAAAAGTGTGTCAAATTAGTGGAAGGAACTAAATTTGGCCTTTCCTATTATTGTTCATTTCTTTGCTTGGAAAGTGGGATCAGGTGCACATGTACATATTGGTATGGATGTGATTGTTGGTTGTGGGGTGAATGTTTTTATTTCGGATGATATGGTACATCATTTGTAGATTGTTGGTAGATGCACAATAAATATAATTAATGATCCTTATAGCATGACTATGTGGTCCAAAGGGTGGCTACAAGCACATGATTTGGGTTTTGAGGGTGGAAACAATGAGGTTTCGACACAGTTTCTAGATGATCTAAGAAAATATCTTTTTTGGTTAAGGGAGGTCAAGTATGAGGTGGTGTGGGTTTATGGTAATTCATGGGGTCAATATATGAACAAACTTTGGTACTTGGATACTCAATATCCAATACCAACAAAGGATATTTGGTGGCTTAGTAAACTGTGGAAAATAAAGGCACCCCCCAAATCAGTGCTACTGTTTTGGTCTGTACTCAAAAAAAGGGTATTAAATTGGGACATGATTTAGTCAATGGGTAAGGTAGGTATGGGGATGTGTATGTTTTGTCGAGCTGTCATAGAAATCCTAGATCATCTATTTTTTTATTGTCATTTTTCCAAGAAGGTTTGGTAGGTGATAGAAGGACATATGGCCAAAGGACCTTTGTGGGAACAACTCTATTTGGAGGCATGATTTCATGAATTATTCATCAAAAGGGAACTTAAATAACTCCAAGCACTTCCTCTTCTTGTCTCTTGGGGTATTTTGTTTTCAAGAAATGCCTCTATTTTTTAATATTGTTTATTTCCTCCAATTAGAGTTTCACAATGGGTTCTTGGATTACTCCCTTTATATAAGAAGGATCCTAAGGTGAAGGAGGCAAGGGTGATAACAGACATCACTATAAATGAAAATTTTCCTTGCGTTTTTTTTTATTGTTCCTTCTAGGGGTGCAACCAACTTTGCAGTTTGGGTTTTTTCCTTTACCTCTTAGAAACATACTATTGGATGGGAATGACCAATATTAGTAAAGGCTCAAACAACCAAGGTGAATTTAGAGCGTTGTTATTTCTCTTAAAGTGTGAAATGGATGGGAACATTGAATACTTGAAAACATTTGGTGAATTTGCTTTAACTATTGATTGGATGAATGATATGATTTAGTTTATCAGTGCTAGGTTGCTACAGGTCACCCAAAGATTAAAGAGATTGCAATGTTGCTTCAAGGATCCACCTTCTCACTTGTGTATAAGAAATTGAATCCTCTTGTTGACTCACTCTTCAAGGAAGCATTTAAGATGGACATTCATTGTTATTTATTAGAGGAATTTTTAGAGGGATAATCTATTTCTCAGTATGAACGTAATATCTTAGGTCTCTAATAGCTACTCGAGATAAGATTTCAGTATATAGAACATTTGATTTAGACCCTTTGATGGGATTATTTCTATTTTATTTATAAGTTTTAGTATTTTGAGACCCGAGTCCTATGTTTGGAAAAATTATAGTCTCTGTATCAGTCCCCATATAGTGGGAAAAACAGGTCTTTCCTTGAATGTGTTGAAAGTGCCTTTGGATTGTAATCTCAATTTTGCTAAAATCGAAAGTACATTTTTTTCTTGGAAAAAAAAATTGGAAATGATAGGAAGAAGGGATTTCAAAAACCAATCCAAGAGGATAGGGCCTTTGAGTTATATCTTATATAGACAAATATTTTTTGTCTCTAATGTGTATGATCAATGATATAGGTGATGTAGTCCAATAGCCACTAGTAAGAATCTAAACATTTCCATCATGTTGGACCAATAACTAAAATAATGTAAGATTAGAAATGGACTCAAAGGTGGCTTGAGCATAGGTTGGTTGATTGATATACAATTTCATAGAAACTCTATTGTGTGTGCATTGAAATAAGCTAATCCTAACAAAATATTATGTGATTCTATTGGAGGAACACCATAGATGGAAATAAATAATATGGTTGTATGGATACTCTTCTACACACCTTTCAAACGTGGGATGTCAGGGGAAAGTTTCGTTGGCATGGATAGCCAACAAGGATCATATTGAATAGGATCATTAATAAGCTTAATCAAATATAGAAGATTCAATCTAGCCATATATGGGAGGTTTTGGTATTGGTTAGCTCAATCCATGGTTGATGTTGGACTAGTGAACGAGGTAGATGCAATAGCACTTGATACATTGGATGGGTTGGCTAAGGATGAACCCAATATGGATAGACTTGAAGGAGGACTAGAAGACAACCTAACACAACATGTTAGAGAAATGGAAAGAGTAGGAACATACCAGATAATGGAGGGAGACCTTGAACTCCTAGAGAAATGAGGGTTCACTATATTTCATGAATATTTAAATTTCTATGATGGTCAAAATGATAGGTCAAAGGATTAGTGCACCGCAAAAATAATATACTTAAGGAAAAATATATCTTAATTGAAACTTCATGCTCATGTGGAGAAATACGTTTTATAAGTGTGTTTCAACAAAGCACAAATGATACAAGCTTTTGATGTAAAAAATTTCCTCCTAGAAAAGAAAAAAATGCTACCTCGGGACTCTAATGACCATGTCAGACACTTGTCTTAGGTTGATGGAACGTTGGTATGGACTGTTAGTTTTCATTGATGTCAACACTTGGAGAGTGATATTGGAGATTGATTTCAACCATTAGTGATTGATTTCAACCATTGAAGTAGTTTGGTAGTGAATTCTGGTAGCACAAACACATGGGTAAGGGACCCGAGTTTGTTTGAGGTATAAAGGCATGAAGATCGGTGAATTTATAGGTAAGACTATTATATATGGATATTACATGTCATGCCATTTTTTATGATATGTGGAACATCACATAACTCCTCACGGTTAGAGAGTTATGGCCATGCAAAGTTGGAGAACCCTCATGAGTTATCTAGAAGCTCCTAGAAGGCCAAAGAAGTCAATTATTCTAGAAGATCCTAGAAGAAGTGTACTAGTCAAATTGATGATGACTAGGAGTTAATCATGGGTATGGTTGTTGCATTAAGAACATAATTAAAAATAAATTAGTTGCAACAAAATGTTGTTAGCAAAGAGAAATTATTTAAATAATAAAGTAATCAAAGTGGTTGCAAAGAGAAATTATTTAAATAATAAAGTAGTTGCAACAAGAAGTGGTGAGTTTACTATTTATGGATAAGTTAAAGTGGTTGCAAGATAAATTATTTAAATAATAAAGTTAGTTGCAACTAGATGTGGATAGCTTACTATTTCTGGATAAGGTAGTTATAAGTGGACAAGTGATTATAAGTGGGTTAGCCAAAAAAAAAAGGAACTTGAGTTAAGTTGGTTAGAATGTAACCCCTTGAGAGAGCTACATGAAAGTATAAATAAGAGAGAAAGGCTATCCTATTAGCAAATATTGAATATTATTGAATATCTATCTGGTAAAAGGTTTATTGTAGGTACACATTGATACATCAAGTTATGCAATAGTGAGGAAGTGAAAGAAGACTGACGACAAAAGTTTCAAAGTTGCAGAACTAAAGAAAAAACATTATTTTATAAGGCGTACATGGGATAATAGTACAATAGGGTGCATACATACACGGGATAACAATATAATAGCGTGTGTACATACGTGGGATGGAAGTATAATAATATGAGTACATGAGGGTAAAGCCATAAAAAACTTGAGAAGATGAAGATGGAAAGTCTCTAGATTATGAAAGCAATCTCCCAGGAAGGTCTACAATGATCAGGTACATCATATCTATCCACTCTTTCAAAAGGTATGTCTTATTTCTATGAGTAGTTGGATTTTGTTGTATGCATGAGAAATGTTTATGGGGGTTTGAGGATCTTCCCTAGAGACATTATTGGTTTTATGGGACTTACTGTATAAGTCAGATCTACAAAAACACAATGCTGGTATAATCAATATTTATCATTGATACATCTTAGAGTGTTGAGACATAGCTAGTATTCCTTGGTACATGGTTGAGGGTTTTTGGTTGTGATGTGTTAGTGAAGTTGTTGGTTAGCTTGAGGTAGATCTGTTGTAGTAAATGGTTGGTACATGTGTGAGAGTTATTGGTGTATATTATGGTACATTGTGAGAGAATTTTTTTAGTGGTGTTGATATATGATTGGTACACACTTGAGGATACATAACAATGAGGTTTTGGCACATGTTTTGATGTAATATTTTATGGTATTTGGATCATGTATTGTGTGATGTATTGATAGAGGAATTTTTGTTGGTTACATTGGTATATCTCTTTGGTATATGGTTGAGATGCATGTTGGGATATATAGTTGATGAGTTGGTACATAAATTAGGTTTATGGTATGGTGATGTTGGTACATCTTGATGAGTCACAACTTGTTGATGCTTGATTGGCACATGTGTGGTATATTGTTAGAGGTACTTTCTAGTAGTATTGGTGACACATGATTGGTACATGTTTAGAGGAACTTGCTAGTAGTATTGTTTGACACATGGTATATGGATGATGTGGCATAGATATATTGATATATTAGTAAAAACACATATTGGTCTTGGTGATGGTTATGATTTAATGTGATGTGCATAGTTGATGCACTTGTAATGGTACAGATTGTGTGAATGATTGATGTACATGGTTGATAGTATATGTTCATTGGTATAGTTCCATAGGTACAGGTTGGGACAGGTTGTAGGTTGATATTCCAGAGGCAACAAAGGGTCTGAGTTTCAGAAAAGTGAGAATCCTAGCTCTCAGAAGTTCTACGGAGGCTGTAGTATAAAAAAAGCATGTATGTACGCAGGCTTCAGTATATATAGGGTGCTTACATATTCACACTATAGAGAAGATAGGTCGCATACCTGTTGGGTTTTGTTGGCATAGGTTGAGTACAAGTATAGGTTGGTTATAGGACAATGGAACTAATTGGTTATAGGTTCTTGGATCAGATTGGTATAGCTTTATAGTGATATATATCATAGTGACAGTGTGACAGTGGTTTCATCATCTTACTTATTTTTCAGAGCGACAGAATGGGGCAAGGACTGGTGGTTGTATCCCCCTTCCAGTTGTAGCCGAAGAACATAGGGGGTTGTATCCTCCTTCTGGTTGTATCCATAGAATTGGGGAGTTGTAGTTTCCCTCAGGTTGTAGTCTAAAAATAGGTGGTTGTAGCCTCCTTCCAGTTGTAGCTGGCGAATTGGAAGTTGGTGCTTCCTTGAATGTATTTCTTAAAGACATATAAGAAAAGAATTTTGTGGTTTACTCTCACATTGAGTTTCCACATGAAATATTGGTATACTATGCATTGTGTGGATGTGTCTATTATTTTTTATTATGCACCAATGGACGTTAATGTTATATGATGCAATAACATATTAATTATGAACTGATGAACATTGTTGAATAAGTTAAAGGAATATACATTGTGGTTAAAAGGATTGATAAGTGGTATAAATTGCTCATTACTGATTCACTCCCCCTCTCAGCAATTGAACAATTTGTATCAGAGAAGGTTCCTTCAGGAAAGAATTTAACCACTAGAAGGAGATTATGGATTATTCTTAGAATGGAGTACCATTGTTTAATGGTCAAAATGGTTTAAAGTATGAGATATGGAGCAGAAGGACGAAAGTAGTTTTGGAGGAACGGGGATATGGTATTTGGAAATTAATTGTTACAGGATATGATAGTTCAAATAAATCAAAAACTATATCCAAGAAGGAATTGAAACAAAATAAAAAAATTGCAATGGAATTTATTTTGGAAGGACTATATGATTCAATTAAGGACAAAGTGGGTAAATGTTCATCAACAAAATAAATTTGGGATAAGTTACATAATATCTATTCTTCACCCATCACGGAGTTAGAAAATGTCAAAGAATATGCAAGTAAAAGTCAAGAGGAAAGATGTTCATCATGTCAGAAAGATTCAGAAATACATAATCAACATAAGTATGTTGTTTTGTTTTAATTGTGAAAAGTGTGGACATCTTGCAATTGAATGCCCTGAAGGTAATGAGACAGAAAATCCATTTGAAATAGAAGACAATTATGAACCATAATTGATTAGTGTTTTAGATTATCTAAAGAAAGAAAGAGAAGAAAACAAGTCACTCAAGAAAGAATTGATGAAACAAAAGGAAAGTGTTCAAGGTTCTAAAGAAACTCAGCAGGTCATCAAGAATTTAAGAGCCCAACTAGAAGAGGCTAGAAGAATTGAAGAAACTCTAGATTATCAAAAGCAGTGTTTAGAAGCCAACACAACAGCACAAAAGAAAGAATCATAAAAGAGAGAAAATATACTTCTATATCATCTCAAGGAAAGAACCGATGACTTAAACCAGCTTAAGGAACAATTTGGTCGAGAAGAGAGAAGACTCAAAGAAGAAATAACTATATTGAAAATAAAACTTGAAGAAGCAAAGAGAACATAAGAAGTCATGAAGTCTCAGATAATGAAGAAAGAAGAAGAGGTTGAGAAGCTTGGAGAAGTTGTCACACTAAGAGTCAAAGTCAGCAAGCTCAACAAGAACGTTGAAGAGACAAAAACATCTACATCAGTAGTAGAGAATGAAGAGAATCACTTTAGGTTGGTAGAAAAGAAGAATGAAGAAAAGAGAAAGAGTTATGTAGAAGTACTCAAAGGAAGGAATCATGGTCAACCATAATCTAAGAAAAATAATAAATATACATCTTCAAGAAGACCATACATGTTCAAGCCACAAAGAAGCTTCAATCGTGATCATGATCAATCAAGGCAATTATTCAGAAGGACCACACCACAAATAAGATCATTCACTCCCAGTTATGTAAATTTATTTTATGGTCATTTTTTAATTGTACTAACTTTGGATGTAAGGTTGCAGGTTGCAGGGATTATAAAAGAAATTTTCAAGCAAGAAATTTGTATGTGGTCCCACGTAACATTGAATTTTACAAATGTCATAACTATGGAAACGTAGCTTAATATTGTAGAATGATGATCGATAATTCCATGAAAGAGAACAATGATATCATATATAAGAAAGTATGGATAACAAGAAGAACGAGTGAAAAAAGACCAGGTCCCAGAGATCGCAAGATTGGCAATAAAACGAGATGAAGACAAATCTACAAAGAAAAAGGAAGATATCATATACAGAAAGGTTTGGAAAAGAAATGAAATAAAATAAGGACAAGTAAATAAGGAATACATTCAAGATATTGTACTTCTAGGTATTGTAGTGAAATATGAATCCACAGACAAAAAGAAAGAAGTTAGACTTCAGAGTGATGATGAATCTGTCGATGAAGATGATGATGACTCTACATCAGAGAAAGAATTGTTCTGAGCCATCTGGCTTGGATACTCCCAAGCAATATGAATATTATATAGAGGGATTCTATGCAGTAGCTGAGATAGACCAGAGAACCATCCTTCGAGCAACTTGTAGAGTTTGAGTAGACAGATTCAAAGCAGTCAGTTAGTAGAAGTACATTATGATAGATTGATCAGTTGTAGTAGTGAAGACTTCGTGATAGTACAGTGACATATGGGTCAGTATTATGGACAATTGTGTAGTAGAGAATTGGATAGTATGGACATATATGGATTCATAAGAACACTTAGAAGGTTTGACCAGATATATGAAATTGGACGAGAACATGGATTCATAGATTGGTTCAGAGAATGGTTCAGAGATAAAGGAACATTATCATAATGGATGATAATTACATAGGAATATTTGAACTCTTATTCTTGAATTCTTTTCATATATGTCAATTGATTACACAAGGAAGCACCAATGGACAACAACTCCAAAAGGCAGCAGGTACAGGAAGACTTATATTTTTCTGCACAACATCTTGCAAAGAAATCAAGGGAGAGAAACATAACCAAGAAGATAGGTATACATATCATTCAGAGAAGTTGTCAGACAGAGAGGTAAGAATAGAGGTATGATTCTAGGGGAATAGATTCATCAAATGTAGGATAGAGAGTTAAATGCTTGGAGAGAGAGCACAGAGGCATGTTTCCAGGGGGAGTGATTGTCACAAGGGAAGCATGAGTGATATGAATTCATTGTTGCATCAAAGTGATAACTTTTGTCAAAGGGGGATATATTATTCATATGAATGGAGAGAGAGTAATCAAAGTCTTAGAAACACAAAGGAATATCAAAGGAATTCAGACAAGGGGAGCATCCCCAAGGAGAGTTCAGTCAGGGGGAGCAGCCCCAAAGGGACATACCCTTTTCCATTTATGTCAAAGGAGGAGAGATAGAAACATTGATGAGGAGTATAAGCATGAATGTTATCAGGACTAAGTTTTTCCATAAATGTTGGTGTTTCCATCAATGCCAAAGGGGGATATTGTCAAATAGTTGGCTTATGTTGATGGACAATTGGTCTAGATTGTTGGTTTTCATTGATGTCAAAACTTGGAGAGTGATATGGTAGATTGATGTCAACCCTTAGTGATTTATCTCAACCCTTGGATAAATCCGGTTGTTCAAAGGCATGGGTAAGGGACTTGATTTTGTTTGAGGTATAAAGGAATGGAGATCGACAAATTTATAGGTAAGACTATTCTATATGGATAGTACATGTCATGCCATTTCTGATGATATGTGGAACATCACATAAGTCCTCACGGTTAGAGATTTATGGCCATGCAAAGTTGGAGAACCATCATGAGTTATCTAGAATCCCCTAGAAGGTCAAAGAAGTCAATTATTCTAGAAGCTCCTAGAAGAAGTGTACTAGTGAAATTGATGATAACTAGGAGTTAATAATGGGTAAGGTTGTTGCATTAAGAAAATAATTAAAAATAAATTAGTTGCAAGAAGAGGTTGTGAGTAAAGAGAAATTATTTAAATAATAAAGTAATCAAAGTGGTTGCAAAGAGAAATTATTTAAATAATAAAGTGGTTGCAACAAGAAGTGGTGAGTTTACTATTTATGGATAAGTCAAAGTGGTTGCAAGAGAAATTATTTAAATAATAAAGTTAATTGCAACTAGATGTGGAGAACTTACTATTTGTGGATAAGGTAGTTATAAGTGGACAATTGGTTAGAACTGTAATAGCCCCCCAAAAAAGGAAGTTGGGTTAAGTTGGCTAAAATGTAAACCCTTATTGACGATTGAATCTGTTAGAACCAAAACGGAAACCTCATGAGGAAGTATATCCCCCTTCGTTTTTATAGAGGTGGTACTCCTCTTTAGATTTTATTAAGCCTTTTAAATATTCAAATATGGGACTTGACAGAAGTCTATTGTAGTAATCCAAATCAACATAAATATCACAATAAAATAAAAGGAAAAATATTTTTGTTTTCTTTTAAAGAAAAGTTCCTGTGAAAGGACCAGGAATCACACACATCACACATTTAAAGCAAATAAGAAAAATTTCCTCACATCCATCATAGTTTAAGATAAATATTTATGATCACATAAAAACAAAAGAAGATGATATGCATGCACAAGATAACTTTAACAGAGTGGATACATGGGCAACTCAAATAAATATAATGATAGATCAACCTCAAATACTTTATATTCTGAAAATAGGGTTACAAAGCATAGTCGATATTGTTCCCAAAATAGTTCTCTTGAAATTTTCAAAAAATATATAGTCTGTTACATATTCCTTAAAATGTAAATGTGCTTGTCTTAAAGACTGGGATTGGGGATCCCAGGGACCATAAAGGAAATAAATACAAGAAATAAGTTTTTGGAAAGAGGACGGTGGGAGGTAGAAGGATCAACAAGACCTGGTAAGAAGAAAAAGGAGTTATCAGTCTTCGGTTAAACCTTTCTAGTGAAAGAGGTGGAATAACTTGATGAAGGACTCAATAAAGAAAAGAAGGATGTTATCAATGTAAACTTACTATGATGATCGCTTGTGTCTTCATTTGATCGTTGATGTCCTTTTATCGTTTTCATCAATGATTATAGGAACCGTCTCAACTACTTCTTGTCCTTCATTTGTCAGTTTATCGATAGCCTTCTTGAACTATTCCTCGATGTAACCTTTCATAGGTACCACGTTGATTTCATGTCAGATTTTAATATTGAACAACTCACCCTCCAAGTCTCGAAGATCAATGGAAATGCCATGTAGTAATTCCTCAATATCCTGATTTTTTACGGAGTAATCCACTAGCCAGTTATCTATGGAATTATCATCATATAAAATTATGCCATAGAATTTTTCAATTGGAAATCCTCTAAAAATCTCAACCTGCTCATCGAACTGTTTCTTTTTTAGGAACAACGAGTTGAGGATCAAATTGGGATCTTGGACTTCGTTAGTTCTTCTGGCTAGGTCCACCTCCATGATCCTTTTGAATAACTCTTCTCTCTTTGTTATGGCTTGGCTGGACGCCTACACGATGTTGTTCAAGTTATTTATTTTCTCTTTCCAGCAGGCATTCGATTGCTTGATCCGAATTGGAGAGGGAAGGTCCTCCTCTCTTCTCTTTAGCTATGACACGTTGGTAACTTTAATACCAAAGGGTACCACGACATCAAGGTAGAAACCTTCTTCATTTTTTAGTTTGACCTGTAGATATTCAAGGAAGGCATGCACCCTCGAGCCAAAAGAAACCATGCTCTTTGAAATTTCCCAAGATTCTATAATTAGTGCCATTATTTTCTTGCATATACGCAATCTAGGGAAATGACAGCAATGCACTATCGCGAAAACCAAATAAGAAGACATAAATAATTTTTATCCTTTTTATACTAAGACAATTGGGAAGAGATTTCAATGGAAATAAACTTCCCCCAATCGAAAATGGCCTGCTCCTTGACAATAAAATATAATATGTAAGGAATCATACAAGAAATGCTAGCAGTATTTTCTTGGCCCGTAACTCTTGTGAATAACAAGGAAATTTTCCGAAATGGGTTTTTGAACAAGATGAATTTCAATCTAGTAATATGTTCATGGATGTCCATGGGATTTTGCAAGAATTCAACTAAGAGATCTAGGTCGTTTTCTTTTTTTTTCATGAAGTCTCTGCAATCTTCACCTTTGAAGGTGACTATTGGCTCTGGGAGTCTCAACATTTTACGAAACAATTGAGGCAAAAGAGAGACGGGAGAATATTCTTGGAGTTGATTGATCCGTTGGTTTGGTATATACTTCTCAACACACTAGGAAACCAACACCTTGCATTCAAAAGATTCAGGAACGCAACCTGCAAGAGCGATTTCAGATGTCCAAACTACTTCCTTCTTAATAGAAGGGGATGAATAATAAGAGTATGCTCTATTCCAATGAAATTTATGGTCCTCTTGTCCAAAAATGTTCAAAGTATCTTCGCAAAAATGTTGTCGAGTTGTTTTTTCCATAAGTTGACGAGAGCGTTATTTTAATCCAGATAATATTTGAAATGAGCACTTGAGAGATATAATATAATCTTTTGCAAATCATGTTTTAATGTGGTTTAATGAGAAATCTCCTCGATTTGTTCACCTATTAATGACAATATTTACAGGAATTTCATAATGATTTATTAGCATTAAAACATACTAAATGTGTATTGGGAAAAGCGTGAAGGTGGCAAGGAAGGATGAGAGAAAATAGGATTTGGGATTTTCCTAAGCTCGCCAACCCGAGAACTCATGAACCTATGATTGCATAAGGTCTAAAATTGGCTAAGTTTTGTGATGCAGTCGAACAGACTCAACATAGGAGAAATGAGATACTTGGAAGCTTGGGGAGTCCGATGGTCAAAATGTAGATTGCGGATATTTTGGATGAAAAATGTATATCACGGAACATGGGATATGAGAGTTTGACCCCACCAACCTGCAACTACAGAAACGATTGAGTATCGAATAATGTGGCAGTCGGTTGGACTCAATATGTGAGAGTGTGGATTGGAGATGAGAATTCGTGAGTTGTCCAACCCGGGAACCTGCGAACCTATCGTTTTGAAAAAATGACTAAGTATAAAAACTAGAAATGGAGAAAAAAAAGGAAAAAACAAAAAGGGAAAATTGGGTGAGTATAGAAGAGGGAAAAGAAAGGAATAAAAGATGTTGGGAAAATAGAAAATGGGAGGGAAATATCATAACGAGAATTGATCTCAACAGCAGGCTCCAACTGTGGGATGATAACCCCTTGTGGGTTGTCAAGAATCTTGAATCTCTCATGACCAGGCACTTCCTCCCATTGGGCTATGGAGTCATAGTAAGAATATACAAACTAAAAAAAATAAAATTATGTATAAAGAGAATGAGAAATTCTTAGCAGAAGAAACCTTTCAAATTTTTCCCATTGGCAGGAAGCATTAATCTTTTACCCTTCATTTCTTGGAGCATATAAGAGTTAAAAACCAATATATTCTCAATGACATATGGTCTGATCCAGAGTTCTTCAAACTTTGTATGCATGGGTGGTTTCTCCTTGGCCTTGTTCCAAAGTAGCACCATCTCTCCCTTCTGGAAATTATTTACAGTTGTGCTCTAATCAAATATATTTTGACGCTCTTCTGCCTCTGAGAAGTTCGATTTAGGGCTTTGCTTC
>JASDQU010506432.1:26419-41773 GCA_032191745.1 Picea mariana
CATGCAGAGCTGGAAGTCGCGTGAATGAAGATGATGACAAGTTGAAAAATTCCATCACATATGAGAAGGATCAAAGGAGCGTTCTGGTCAATGGGGGAATCCAGATATTCCTGCCAAGAAGCCAAGGAGAGGTTGGTGCAGATGTTGCAGATGCAACAGAAGGACAACAAGTTGAAACTATCAGGGAGAAGGAAGAGAAGATATTGAATTCTTCCCCAACAGAAGAGGAGCACCGAGTTGAGTCACTCACTCAGTGGGAAATGGATTTGAATAGGCTAGAGGATTGGTTGAGCAGTTTGGAATCAAAAGGTGGCTTCCATGAGATATCCATGCCAGAGGAAACATGCTAGCACAATTTGTAACTAGAGGAAGCTGGAATGGGTCCAGTCGAAGAACTGACAAGAGTTAGTCTGTCGGAGGAGGTAGCTGAATAGTAGTTCAGTGGTGAGACTGCAGAATTGGATTCTGTAGTAGAGTGGCCAGTCAACGTCACAAGGGATGAAAGCAACATGGGATATCAGGACAATTTACCAATAGAGAAGCATGAAGAGTTGCAGCCAAGCAGACTACACAAGGGGAACCAGTTGATGAAGTAGTTGGAAGAAGTCGTAGAGGAGATAAGGAGGTTGATGTTGAGGTCAGCAGAAGAATTTATCAGTAAGGGGAAGCTAGACAGAGGAAAACATGCATGAGAAGCAAGAGGGATGTAACAGTAGCAATAGCAAAGCAGAGGAGTGGGAGGACAAATCCAGGAGAAAGTTTGGGATCCAGGAGGATTTCAGCAGAGTTGGGAAGATCATGAGAAGGAGCTCATTCATTTTCGTATCCATGGAGTATGATGTAGGATCATCACTCCACCTCAGCACACACTACTTGATTAGCATGAGTGTTGCACATTCAAAGAAGGGAGAGGAGCCACCCTCTCATTTTTCCTTTGAAATATAAATCGTGATAGGAAATTAATGTTGTCAAGATGGTAGAGCCAAGTTGTGCCTTCGCACAAGATGTAGATGAGGTCGCCATTAAGTGGTTGACAGTAGGAGAGATATGTGTCCGATTCATATCAGATTTCCATCATTGCAATCTACCTCATTAGTTAGGTGTTTTGAATGGTGATTAGACACCACTAGCTTAGCTTGGAAGGAAGCACATTGATCCCCTCTTGTATAAAATCTAGTATTGTTACCAGTAGAGTATATAGATGAGATATAGGAGATAGGAGGTAGCAGATTTGGAGTTGTAGAGAGCCAAGACTAAGTCAGACTCTGGTCTCACATATTGTAATGGACATTCCACCATTAATAGAAAAAGAACATATTTTCCTATTTGTCAATTTCTATATAATGGATGCTTAGTTGTGAATGTCATTTGTATGAATTTGTACTGTAGATGTATGTTATAAATCGTTTGCAGGGATAGAATTGTCATCTTCTATCTGTGAGTGTGTTGAGTTAGTTCTAGTTCTCGAGGCTAAGTTCAAGGAGTGTGCAACAGAGGGTGGAAACTTTGTGAGCCGACGCAAGGAGTGTGTGTCTGAACTCATTCGAGTCAGAAGAGAAGTTGTCAGGAGGGCACACCAAGATAATTCACAAACTTGGAAGGGAATTTCAAGGTTGTTGAATGCCTTGGAAAGAAAGGCTACGTGGGAGGAAGCACAACGCAGAGTTGTTGAATACTCTGTAATACTCTACTAGGAGGACATAGAGTAAGTGCGAGCATGCATGGGAGAAACACATTCTAGAGTGTTGGATGCATTGAGAGAATCGTGGTTTTTGAATACTCTAAGGAAGGAAGGATTTGCAAGATTGCATCGACCAAGGAAAGGAGATGCCTTAAGACTTCTGGAAGGGCTTAGGGAGAATCCATCTGAAGGATTAAACGAGCACAAGGAATCTACCAAGGATACAGTAAGTTCATCTTACAAGCTTAGGAGGAAGGGCGTTAAGAATCCAGGAGGGAACTAGAAAGTCCGAAGGAAGGACACAGAAGAATTGAGAACCTCGAAGGTTTCAAGACGAGCAAAATCTTGGAGGAGCTAGCACATAAATCTCCAAGGAGAATAGAGAAAGGCAAAGAACAATCCAAGTCTCACGAAGAAAAAGTGCTAAGTGTCGGTAAGGAGGAAGGACTTGTCGAAGTCCTGAAGGATATATAATTGTTCATCATTGGGAGGAGACAGGTGGCAAGAGATCAGTAGATCCAAAAATTGGAGCTCTAGGATATTTACCAAGAGCAAGCAAAAATCTTTGTGAAGTCGCGAAGAGCGGTTTGAATCCAAACCATTGGATCTGTAAGGGATGCATGGAAGAAATCGACACAATTCAGAGGAGTAGCACTCTAGGAGATATCCAAGGGGGATGGCGAGAGACTCCTGAAGGTCGGATTCTGAATAGATCACATCTGTCGATATGAAAGAGGGATGAGGACTGTTGATCCTCGTGCCGTTTGAGTTCGTCAATTCAGAGTTTAGGAATGTAGGATTTGGATGTTGTGGAAAGAGTCGAAGCCCGAATCCCGAAGCACTTTTTGTAGTTTAGCCCTAGGACATAGCCCGAGGTCACGTGATAGAAAGGGCCTGGCACAGAGAGCGATTTTCACCACCAATTTTCTTCAAAGGTCCAAGAAGAGAGTTGCATGGTTGAGAGGACCCACACATTGGAGAAAGAATGACCTATGATAAAGTGTATTGGGTTCCAGTAGGGAGTCGAAGAGTCAATTCGACTCAGATGTTCAAATGATCCTAGACCGGGAGGTTGTACAACCCTTAGGAGGTAAGGGAGGGTTTGCGCCACAACACATATTGGTTTTCCTTCATCTTTAATGTTCTTCGCTCCTTTGAGTTCATGGTGCATGGTGACAGGAAACTTCCCGGACCTTAAGTAAAATATAATATCTATGTACCATTCTGAATCAACTAATGGTTCTCTGATTGAGATTGAAATCATCCCATCAAACAAATCTCCATTCGTGATGAGATTGCATAAACCTTGTCCTGCGATTTCCTTTAAAGGTTTAAT
The DNA here is from genome assembly GCA_032191745.1 of Picea mariana. Lineage (NCBI taxonomy): Eukaryota > Viridiplantae > Streptophyta > Pinopsida > Pinales > Pinaceae > Picea > Picea mariana. The sequence continues at coordinate 29,437 of JASDQU010506432.1, forward strand.
CTTGATATCATATTCTTGTATATTTTACAACCAGTTAGCTCATTTTCCTTCTCTCAACTGTTGATTTAGAAGCATATTCACTGGTGATGAGGGAACATAAGAAATAATATGGGAGTTTAATATATATGTATGAAAGTGCGCTACTAGTTTTACAAGAGCCAAAGCTTGCTTCTCCAGCTCTGAATACCTCAACTCATAGTCATGTAGGGTATTGCTCATAAAAAATATTGGGAGTTCTTCTCCTTTGATATTTTTTTAAGTGAGAACAGATGAAACAACCGTCTCTGTAGAAAATGAGTAGATTATGAAATATCTTTGGAAGTCCAAACTAATGAGGCCAGGAGTATTTTTTTGATGATTAAAATTGCAACGAGGAGTTTTCCCGCAAAGTATTGCTAAAGCCTATTATTTAAACTATGATAATGATATATAATACTAGTAGGTGGGATCCCCTTGCAGACTGGAGGCTCAGATATAGTCTTATCACACATTTTATGTTGTTGTTTTGATGTTGCTTACCAGGTTCTATATGATTGATGATGCAGTCTTGTTTTTGTTTGCGACAAAATGGCAAATCGATAATGCATTTCATGTGTTGGTTCTGATATTCTAAGCTCTAAATTTCATGTTATGAATGGCTTATATTTACAATCATTACATTTGATATTTTCGACATGATTCATTACCTGTCATACCTTCACAAGACACATGTTAGTAACAACAAGAAACAAGAGCAATGGAAAGAAACTTATGAAAAAAATCCAAGAAAGGGAACTATACTATGGTATACTATGTGAAAATGAAATGAAAAGGAATTAGTGTTAGTCCTAACTAGCAATGGTTAGTGGATATACGATTTATATTGAGTTATATTGGGTGTATTTGATATATGTTATAGTATGGTTTTGGAAATGGTTAATATGGATTGGGGTGGTACAATTGGAAAGCAATATGTGCAAGTTTCGATGCATGAAATTAATGGCATGGGATTAATGGTATGGTTTTGGTTGGCTATCGTGTACTATGAAATTGAATGAGATGGAGGATGGAATCAATGTGTCATAAAGGCACGTCAATCTATACTTCTCCCATTGGGCCGTCACTATAGCATGGTTATTGTTCATTTGGTTTTTGTTGTGGTTAAGCTCCGAGATTCAGATGTGGAAGGAACTGCTCGAATAGCTCACATTTTTAAAGCCATTGGTTACAGGTATGGTTCTTTTCTCCCATCCATGAACTCGCTCTGTGTATGAAATGAACATTGGCTCACTAATGTGTTGGTTTGTGTTTTCTTGAGATTGGCAACTGTGTAAATGCGTGGGTGTTTTCTTTGGAAGGAATGTGTGGTTATTCATTGCAAATGGAAAAATCGATGGTTGAAGTTGTGATTTCATTGGTTGTTTTGTTTGTTGGAAACTGTGATGAATCTCTGTTGTTTTTATGGGTATTTTGTTGGAGGGTTTCTCTCTATTTAGACTTGTTGGATGCCTCCTCAAAATTAATGGTAACCACACCCGGTTGTATTCAGTTGTTATGGCATTGTTTTGTATGTTTTGAACTCCTTTTGGTCACTCTGTACCTCTATAGCCATCTTCACGGGTTTTCCACCTAGTCGTGGGCTTATTTTGTGGTATTGTCATCAACACAGTTGGTTATGGTGTGGCCATTATGCCAAGAGGTATGATTTAGGGTTGTTGGTAATACCTAGGGTCTACATTTCCATCAGCATTGTTATAAATAGTTCGTCTCATGAAAAAAGTGCGAGGGTTATGACTCTGCACATTCTTGGTATTGGTTACTGTCCAGTGAGAAATTTTTGCTCCTGTGCATCATTGCCTAACCTACATAATGTTGAACTGTCACATTGTTTTACAAGCTAAGAGTTGAAATGAAAAGAAACATAATTCTTTTAACAAGAAGGGTGAAAGGCATGGTGGTTCTCAGTATGATTATACACTGTATTAATTGAAAAAATTTAAAGAAATTGGATGTAGGATAGTGAACATTTTTAAACATAGTAACTGCTTAATTTGTGTTGGATCGTTTGTATTGAATACATAATTGTTTCATGGATTACTTAACTGATTTTATGAACATTATTCTCTCTTTTCCCTACCATTATTTCACTTTTCACACATTACAATACCCTCGCCTTCCCATATTCACTATACACTCCATGTTCTTAAAATTTAATTATAGTTAAAATAAATTATGTATGATGGCAGTTAAAGGGTTGCATAGGGATGAATTACAGTGACATATTATTTTGTTTTATGATACAGTTGATTGTTTGATGTCTGTGAGTAGTCATAATGATATTTCCCCCCTCATTTTAACACTTTTCGCTAAATACAATCGCTCACATATCCCAGAACCCTTGTTCACCACCTGCTCATTGACAACTATTAAACGATTTGTATGGATTGGATTGCATGAGTCTGATATGTTGCTGAGCCAAATTTTATTTCATATTTAAAAGCGTTGTTATGTATGGTCATTGAAGAAACTATTTGCTAATCACTAATGCATACAGGAATGAGCTTTTTCAGAAAAGGTAGCCATGGATGGGGTAACCGAGAAAGAGGAAATTAGAACAAGGGCCCTAGAAAGGAAAGGTTCTCTATACACTTTGATGTAGACTCGCAAGAGTTAGGCCAACTATTTCAAGATGGATTTTTTAATTTGATTGGGAAACGAGTGGTCCGACCTAGGCCTGAAAGGCCTCCCTTCCAATCCCCACAAATTCATGGTATCCTAGTTCCCCCTCATGTCTCACTACAACCCGAAGTCCCTGAAAACGACGAATGGCAAGAGATTGTCCACCTGGAAGTCTCCCAACATCGTGGATGGCCTAACTTATCTCTACCTGCTCCTCCACCTATTAATCAAATTTTCCATTTTGCCCCTGTCCACTCACCAATACAGTCTTCCCATGCAAGAAAAAGGCTAAAAACTAAGGCCCACCATGCCCCTGACAAAGGAAAATTCGTTGTTGCACCTTCCTCACCCTAAAATGACTCTTCCAAATATATGTCCTCTTGCATGCATTTGAGATATGATTGCTCTCGTATGATCAGTGAGATTAGTCCTAAAGGCTCCACACAACCTAAGGAAAATTCAGAGAGATCAAAAGGTGACAACAACAATAAGGGAAAGATTTCCTCCCATAGTGGAAAATATGGATTTTAAGTATTTTTATTTTTATTGATTGTTTAGAACAGTTGACTTTTGATATTTTGGACAACACACTATTTTTGGATATATGGTACTATATGTTTTGGAAATAATTTCAATTATCATTGATAAAAATTGTCAAAATATGAAAGTGATAATGGGAGTCACAAGGAGGGATGTTTTGTTTGATTAACTAGTTGTGTTATGATTGGTAAAGAACTAAAGGGAGTCACAAGGGGTCTCACCTACTAGTTATTATTTATTAAAAACCCTTATTATGATTTTATTACTTTTCCCCCTTAACTAAAAATTTGGTTGAGTTTTAGTTAAATTAACTAAAGAAGTAGTTCAACTACTTCAACTAATTCTAATTACTTAAAGGAAAAAGGAAAAGGAGGAATGAGAGGAGGATAGAAGGAGAAGCATACTAAGGTTTGTTCTTTGAGTTTTGTTGAGATAGTTCAGTTTTCATTCATTCCTTAATTCATTGGAAGCCTAACTATGTTTTATGATAGCAGGGTCCTATTGTAGACAACAAGATTCAGGGCTGAATTACATCATTTAGACACTTGTTTTTCAGAGGTCTTGATCTATCTTTGATATTCTATGTAGACCTATTTGTTTGTGAAATAAATTTCATGACTAACAAAGGCTATTGTACAGAGTCGAGTGGGAAGCAATCTGTGGCAAGCTGATCTAGATTTCAAATGTCATTTTTTTACTTTTTGTCAGAAGTCCTTTTGTATGACTCATCAGGGACATCTAAGTTTGACTTTGGTCCAAAAATTCCTCAGGGATTTTTTTAAAGAGAATGATTCTTTTGATGAATTGGAATGAAATAAATGATTTCTTTATGTCTCATCTGTTTTGATTTTTGACTTGGTGTCTTTGCTTCTGTCTCTATATTTATTTCAACATCTATTATATTCAGAAAATTACATAAATAATGAATTTTCTAGCAAACTTTCATCTATAAAAAAAAGCATCCTAAGCACTTGTAATCAATACTAGTGAATTAGGATACAAATTTTGATGGCTATAAACATATGGTGATATTCTTGTCTATCTTTCTTTAGCCAAGCAATATTTGAAAATGATTGAGTAAGATCATTTCATATATTTTCCTCAACATTTATTTAGCGACCATATTGGGGAGATCTTCAATATCTCTCTGGTTGTTTTTTTATGTTTGATTATCATCGAATACATCTATTTTTCGGATATCGAATCTTTGACTGTTTTATTTCTTAATGATTGTACCTATTGCAAGGTGGACCAATATTGAGCCTGGTCTTCAAGACCAGACCAACATTGCTTTGAATTTATTTAACACCATTTTAGACATTGTTAATACTCATGTTGATCTTTATCATTCAAGGGAAGAAATTGAACAATACATTAGTGCCCAATAACGTCAGGAAGCTAGGCATAGACAACCTAGAAATCAGCAATAACTTTCTTGTTCCTTCATCTTTGGCCTTCTTTTCATGTCCTTATACCCTCATGTTTCTAGGAGGAGAAGAGGCTTATCATGTGAAATTAATCCTATTTTTGAAATAGGAAGAAGGAACATTGTGTTATCTACCCAACAAAGTGCTCTAAGGAGAACCTTGTCTGATTCATCCAGTTTGTCTTTCTCCCCCTCACCTATCATCCATAATATGGCATCTAGTGGTGGCTATGGTGGCACTGGAAGTGCTTCCTCCTCTCAGTATTCATCTTCGTCATTGATTGGTAGCTTATATAGCCACCATGTCCCTATCCAATCTACCACAAACCCCACCAAAGTCATTAAAAAGTATGGGCTTTTTCAATTTGAAATAGACACTGCAACTACACTGTGGCATGTTTCCTCTCCTCTTAACCTAGAACCGGCTACTCGTCCACTTCCTAAATTCAAAGAGAATCTCCCTGGTTTTTTGGGAAATAAAACTGTCACTACAAATGAACACTCGGTGGCATTTTCTAATACCTTTCACAACATAGGAGCCAATGACAATGATACTTGCATGCAGTGATTTGACTATTCCTTGGAAGGAAACGTTGTAGCCGATTTCTTTGACCTTCCTCCTAAGATTCTATCTACTTGGGAGGAGTTAGTATATTGGTTCAAATCCACCTATGGAAAATCTAAAAGCCCAGCTAAGAAGTTACAGGAGTACAATAACATCGCCTCTAAGGATGGTGAGACCATCAAATCCTTCAAATTGCATTTCACTAAGTTATACAATCAAATCCCTGAACTCATTCAACCTCAGAACCAATCTGCTTTCATGCATTATTACAATGCATTACCTTCCCCCTATCATCATAGGATTGAGTAAAAATCCATTGATAACCTCGGTTTCACTCTGCATACGTGTTTGGACTATGAAGAACAAATTGAAAGAATAGGTCTTCCTCGTGGAGAATCGGTTAAATAGACATACATGTACACCCTCTTACAACTAGTACAAGACATGAATAATCGTATGATAGCGTATGAGGGAAAGGGAAATGTCTCCCCTCTCACCGCTGGATCTTCATCCTCTTCTACACCCCCCTTTAGAAATCCAAATGAAAATAATTTTCAGCCTAAAGCTATCATGCCTCGAAGTTGGTGTAACTTTTGCGAGGAACACTACGAGGAAACCACATGTGAGGTAAAAAAGAGTGTCAGAGATAAGATTTTTGGTAAAAGACCGGAAAATACCATTGGTTTCCTAGATTTTGCAGAGCCAGAAGATGTCATGATCATAAATACTAGGAACAAAACCTACGCTCCCAAACGAAAATATGATCCCCCAAATAGTTATTCTAGCCCGATCTCATCCTCACCAGCTGCTACTATTCAGGTTCCTAAGGTTCCTGATAGTCAAGGAACTACTTCCCCTCTCCCCTCTTCCAAATAAAATATCCCAAATCAGTTGGAAAACATCAAAGCAGATGCAACCCTTCAGGACATGGTTGTCATCCCTGAACAACAGAGGCATATGAAACAATTCATGGAAGGAAAATCTTCCATTGTAGCCAACCTCTCTGAAGAGGTAAATGAAGAGGATTCATCTATAAATAAAGTAGGTGTACATAAATTTAGATACCCTATAAAAAATCCCCCTTTTTATATTTCTGTACAAATTATGGATAATATCACCCATTTTTTCCTCATTGATGGCGGTTCAGGCCCAAGAGTAATGTTGAAGATTATTATGGAAGAGATAGGTTTGTCTTGTACAAATGAAAATGCTAGAAGCGTGCTCTCTTATAATAGTCTACAACAAATGACCATAGGTGAGATTAAATATGTGACCTTAGTTTTTTGTGCATGCCCTGAAATAAGGACAACCCTTAGTATTCAGGTAATTGATATGCCAATAAGAAATTACTCAATCATCTTAGGAAGATATTGACAAGCTTTGACGGGTGGATACCTCTGACTCGACAGGACACACTTATCCATTCCTCAGAATGGTAAAAACATCATAGTCATGGTAAAAACATCATACTCTCCTAGAAACAAGTTGATGAAACAATACACCCAAACTATTTGGGCACTTATCTCGAACCTAATATCTTTCAACTTTACTCATGTTAAGAGGGAGTTAAACTCAATGGATGATTGGTTAGTTATTGTTGCAGCCTCTCCAAATCAGAAACTTCTACCACATAGACCTGATTGTACTTTCCAATCTCTATATCATCCACATATCCCTGAAAATATAGAATCTTGGCAGGTCTTCCCTAGCAATGAGAGAGTCTGTGCTTTCATTCAAAATGAACCTTATAAGCCCAAAGAAATTGTATCCATAGAAGATAACAATATTCCTAAGGGTGTGACTCCTCTAGAGAGTTCGTTTTCATCGAGTGATGTAGGCAATAAAGAGATACAAAAATAAGAGGATTCGAAAAGGAAGGTGGGTGAAACCATCTCCTTAAACAATGGGACACCCAAATCTCCAAAGAATGTTAAAATAGGTGCCCAATGTTCTGATGAAGAGAAAATGTAGTTTGTCAAGTTTTTTGGTGAATTTCAAGATGTTTTTGCTTGGTCTTATGAGGATCTTCATGGTTTTGAAACTGCTCTTATACAACATGCCATTCCCATCAAGGAAGGCATAAAACCAATTAGGTAGAAAAAATACCTATCAACCCTTCACTGGAAGCAACTATTCAAAGGGGATTAGAAAAACTCTTGAAGGTTGGAATCATTTTTCCGATCAAGTATTCTGAATGGGTTTCCAATTTGGCTCCTGTTCAGAAAGAAACCAAAAAGATCAAATGTTGCGTTGACTTTCGTGCATTAAATTACGCTATTATAAAAGGTCGCTTTCATCTCCCTAACATAGAAATGATTTTGCAGCAAGTGGTAGGGTCACAGATGATGTCCTTACTTTACGGTTTTTATGATTACAATCAAATCAAGGTAAAAAGGGAAGATAAATACAAAACCACCTTTATTAATCATTGGGGCACCTTTACTTATGAACATATGCCTTCTGGATTATCTGATGCAAGTGCCACTTTTAAAAGACCTATGCAAATAACTTTTCACGATTTGATCGGTAAGATTATTCATATATATCTTGATGATCTAATTGTTTATTTTAAAGGGCTATCAATTGTCTCGAAGTTTCAAAAATTATGGTTGGGTCCTTTCAAGATCGATTTTGTCCTGGGTACTAACTCTTACATTTTAAAATATTTGCAGGAGCTATTGTTTTCCTACAACACTAACGATTCTCACTTAAAACACTACGTGGAACCAACTTGAAATTTTTTAACGTTGTTTGTATTTTCTGTATATTAGTAATCTAGTTCTGTTTTCATTTTCACCACTGCTTTTCAATTCTGATTTTACAGTAGTTTAAATCTTGCTTTCCTTTTAATATCTTCCTGCTACTTTTGCAATTCTGTTGTTTTAGATTTTGCAATCCCATTTTTGTCATGAATTTTATTGCTTTTCATCTTTTAGTTTAATTTTGGTCAAGAATAAGATGTTGGATCAATTCTTCCATAGTGACACTCTTGCAAGGTATTGTTAGTCAATAACAATCAGGCTTACATTGTTGTTACGATGTTTTCTCTAAAAGCATAATTGAATTTGTTGTTTGCTTTCACCGTTGTCTTATAAAGAAATTGGTTATCTCTCGCTTATGCTTTCCATTTCTTCATCCATTGAGAGCTAAAAGACAAATTCCATAATTTTTTTTCTCCTTGAAGTCAAGAGCAAATTCTGGTTGAATGATTATGAATACAGGGATAAGCCTCATCATACTTAACATTTTCATGAGTTATTCCCAAATTCCCGTTCCTTTTTCCATTAAATCCACTCACTTCCCCCTGTTGCATAATCATTCTGGTTATACCTTCTTGATCTGTTTTTCTTGGTCTGTGAAACCATACATTCTGAATTCTTAATCTGTTGGAAACAGATTTCCCTTTGGAGTCACCAGTTTGTTGATGATTAAAATCGCAACGATGAGTTCGTCCACAAAGTATTGCTAAAGCCTATTATTTAAACTATGATAATGATATATAATACTAGTAGGTGGGACCCACTTGAATATTGGAGGCTCAAATATAGTCTTCTCACACATTTTGTGTTGTTGTTTTGATGTTGAATACAGGGTTCTATATGATTGATGATGCAGTCTTGGTTTTGTTTGCGACAAAATGGTAGATGGATAATGCATTTCATGTGTTGGTTCTGATATTCTAAGCTCTAAATTTTATTTTATGAATGACTTATATTTACTGTCACTACATTTGATATTGTCGCCATTATTCATTACCTGTCACACTTGCACAAGACACATGTTAGTAACAACAATAAACAAGAGAAATGGAAAGAGACTTATGAAAAAAATCAAAGAAAGGGAACTATACTATGCTATACTATGTGCAAATGAAATGAAAAGGAATTAGTGTTAGTCCTAAATAGAAATGGTTAGTGTTTATATGATTTATATTGAGTTATATTGGGTGCATTTAATATATGTTATAGTATGGTTTTGGAAATGGTTAATCTGGATTAGGGTGGTGCAATTGACAAGCAATATGTGCAATTTTCGATGCATGAAATTAATGGCATGGGATTAATGGTATGGTTTTGTCTAGCTGGCATGTACTACGAAATTGAATGAGATGGAGGATGGAAGCGAAGTGCAGTAAATGCATGTCACTCCATACTTCTCTCATTGGGTCGTCACCCTAGCATGGTTATCGTTCATTTGGTTTTTCTTGTGGTTAAGCTCTGAGATTTAGGCATGGAAGGAACTGCTTGACCATCTCACAATTTTAAAGCCATTGGTTACAGGTATGGTTCTTTTCTGCCATCCATGAATTTGCTTTGTGTATGAAATGAACCTTGGCTCAGTAATGTGTTGGTTGGTGTTTTCTTGAGATTGGAAACTATGTAAATGTGTGGGTGTTTTCTATGGAAGGACTGTGTGGTTATCCATTGCTAATGGAAAAATTGATGGTTGATGTTGTGATTTCATTGGTTGTTTTGTGTGGTAAAAAATGTGATGGCTCTTTGTTGTTTTTATGGGTATTTTGTTGGAGAGTTTCTCTTTGTTTATCCTTACTAGCCTCCTCCACACAATTAATGGTAACCATACCCAGTTGTATTCGGTTGTTATGGTGTTGTTGTGTATGTTTCGAACTCCTTTTGGTCATTGTGTACCCTCCAGAGCCATGTCTATGGTTTTTCCACCTAATCGTGGGCTTATTTTGTGGTATTGCCATCAACACAGTTGGTTATGGTGTGGCCATTATGCCGAGAGGTATGATTTAGGGTTGTTGGTAATACCTGGGGTCTACATTTCCATCGGCATTGTTATAAAAGGTTCATCTCTTGAGAAAAGCACGAGGGTTATGACTCTGCGCGTTCTTGGTATTGGTTACTTTCCAGTGAGAAATATCTTCTCCTCTGCATCATTTCCTACCCTATCTGATGTTGAACTATCACATTGTTTTACAAGCTAAGAGTTATAAAAACATGTGGTTCCACCGTGCTTGTTTCGAAGGTTTCCCACCTACTGTCGATATGGTCGACCTCCTGTCTCTCTATGTTTGGTGACCAAGTGAAACCTTGATTATTTATTATGTTAATGGTTACAAAGCCCAATTTTTTATCAACTCAACCAGTCACACTCTTGCCAGGTATCTTGTTGACTGTCATAAGTTGGTTGAGTGGTATTGACAGTGGCTTTGATTATTGTTTCATCTCTGTTTGATCAGGTTGTTGGAGAGTTGTAATTGGAAATGAGAATTGGTATATAGTCACTGCCTCCTTTTTTGTGACAGTTGAATCGATAACTCGACTCAATCTTTTTTTATTATTAATTTGGTTCATTGGGAGTAACCGATAATGTACATTCACAAGGATGCCTCTTTTCATTATGCGTTGGTCTATGTGTTCCTACAACGTGGTATAAATTGAAGTTGGTGGCTGATGTGTGTTTAATTTGTCCCAATCAGGATTATTGCAAGTTGGAAAGTTGATGACTATGTTGGTTGTTTATTGTGTATGGTTTATGGAGATGGTGTGCGTCATGTTGTTTTATTACACCATCAGAGATGAAGCATAGGGTTTTTTGTAGTATGGTTTCATTGAAAATTTAGTTGTTAATATTGTCAAAGGAATGGAATCGAGCATGTTTTAAAAAAGTCTGTTCAACTCAGGAAATACCTGTGTCTATGTTTGATTTGGGGATTTATGAATTATGGGCATTAGTTGATTTTCTATAGAAATATATGTTGGACAGTTAATGTAACAATATGACTGTGTGTTCCTTTTGATTTTGTTTTAAATTCAAAGGGAAGTAAATGAAAAGAAACAAAAAAATTTTAACAAGAAGGGTGAAAGGCATGATGATTTTGAGTATGATTATACTCTATATTAATTGAAAATTTTTAAGGAAATTGGATGTGGGACAGTGAACATTTTTAAACATAGTAATTGATTAATTAGTGTTGGATCATTTGTATTGAATACAAAATCATTTCATGGATTACTTAATTGATTTTACGAACAATATTCTCTCTTTTCCCTACCATTATTTCACTTTTCGCACATTACAATCCCCTCACCTTCCCATATTCACTATACACTCCCTGTTCTTAAAATTTAATTATAGTTAAGATAAATTTTGGATTATGGCAGTTAAAGGGTCGCACAGGGATGAATTACAGTGACATATTCTTTTGGTTTATGATATAGTTGATTGTTTTATGTCTGTGAGCAGTAATCATGATATTTTCCCCCTCATTTTAACATTTGTTTCTAAATACAATCCCTCACATATCACAGAACCCTTGTTCACCCCTTCTCATTGACTACTATTAAACGATTTGTATGGATTGGATTCCATGAGTCTGATATGTTGCTAAGCCAAATTTAATTTCATATTTAAAAGAGTTGTCATGTATGGTCGTTGAAGAAACTATTTTCTAATCAATAATGCATACAGGAATGAGCTTTTTCAGCAAAGGTATCCATGGTCGAGGTAATCGAGGAAGGGGAAATTGGAACAGGGGCCCTAGAAGGCCAAGGATCTCTATACACTTTGATGCAAAATCGCAAGAGTTAGGCCATCTATTTCTAGCTAGATTTTTTAACTGGATTGGGCAAGGAGTGGTCCAACCTAGGCCTAAAGGGCCTCCCTTCCAAGCCCCAAAGGTTCCTAGTATCCCAGTTCCCCCTCATGTCTGTTGGAGTTACTTCACACACACCTGGAATTTCTTTTTCCTAAGGATTTTCCTTATTTATTAGTCATTATTAGACATTATCTAGTCTCCTATATTTTAGGGGATAATATTCCACCTGGAGAATATTCTCTTTCAGTTGACACTTCAGTTTGACTAGTTGAGTTGAGTTGAGATGTTGCATTGGTTTTATCACCATGCAATATTGGGATCATCACCATAATAATTCGACCTTTCCTTGGTATCATCACCAAAATGGATCATTTCCCTTGATTCCCTGAGTTACCTCCTCACTACTCTCTGTTCAGTCAGTTAATTGAAGACTACTTGACTAGTTAACTCAACTAGGTGGAAGTTCACTCCAGTAATTGCTTGAGAGGCTAGACTAGTTGGAAGTTAACTCCCGTAATTGTTGGGGTGTGTCCAGATCATTGTATACCACCAATATGGCGCATTGGTTCTCCTCCAATGTACA
>JASDQU010506433.1:2224-13728 GCA_032191745.1 Picea mariana
CTCTCTCTCTCTCTCTATCTATCTATCTATCTATCTATCTATCTATCTATATATATATATAAATGAGCACTAAGAGGGGGCATGAATCAATATGAGCACTTTTTACCACTTTCAATTACAATATATATAAACTTCAAATTTATCAACAATATATCATTTATGATTGTATTCAATATATCATGAGAATATATAAGCAGTATCATTCAATAATATCACATCAGATACACGGTGCACCAAAATTTACGTAGAAACTCAAATGGGAGAAAACTGTAGAATGATTTCTTATATATATCAAGATTACATTCATAGGAAGAACCAACTTCCCAATTCTCCAGCACCAACTAGAAGGAGGCACCAACCCCCTAATTTACAGGCACCAACCTGAAGGAATCTACAACTCCCTGAATTCTCTAGCTACAACTGGAAGGAGGCTCTAACCCCCTAGTTGATAGGCTCCAACCTGAGGGAAGTTCCAACTCCCTGTGTTCTCTGGATCCAACCAAAAGGAGGCTATGACCCCTTGATTTACAGGCTCCAACCTAAAGGAAGCTCCAACTCATTGAGGTCTTCAGCACCAACTGGAATGAGGTTACCGCCCCCTTTCCTTGCCTCGTCATGCTGCCATGAAATATAAGTGTAGACTCAAACTGTCACTACCACTATTCAACTTTTAACTACCACTACCATCAACCAATCTATCACTGTCACTATCACATTGAACAATCACTATCACTCTGTCACATCAAGCTATACCTGATGATCAACTAATCATCCAACTTGTCATTGTCCTTGTCACCATTACTATCGCTGTCACTGTCATCGATATATCATCATCTATCAACTATAACTATATCCACTCACATGGATACCAAAACCATCACCATACCATGTACATAAACCATGTACATAAGCCATGTACCACAACATGTACCATACCATGTACATCAACCATGTACCATCTCATGTACATCAACCATGTACTAGAACCTGTACCATAACATGTACCTCAACCTATACCATATCATGCATCAACCATGTACCAAGCTTGTACCCTACCATGTAACAAAATCACCAATAAGTGCCTCTAACAATGTACCATATCATCATCAACTCATGAACCATAACATCACCAAGATGTGTCTCAATCATGTACCATACAATATGCCAAGTGTAGGTACAATAACATCAAATATGATCATCCAACCATATACCTCAATCGTATATATAAACCATGTACCATTTACCAAGCATCAACTATGTACCCTCAACCAAGCACCAAGCACCGAAGAATGTGCCTCATACATATGCCACCATATACCAAGTGTATACCTCAACCATGTACAAACATCACCAAGCATGCCTTAAGCATGTACCAATACATCCATTGCATGTACCTCAAACATGTTCCATAACCTCATCAAAAGGTACCTCAAGCATGTGATAACATCACCATGACATATACCAAACCCGATACCAAGATAGCCAAGACATGCTCTAATCAATGTACCTCAAGCATGTTCCAACATCCATAAACCATGTACCAAGAGATACCATCAAATATGTTCCACATCACTCATGATATTCCTCAAGCATATACCATACAACAAACCATATGCCAAGTATATAAGATGTGCCTCAAGGAATATACCACAAATCACAAAGTTACCAAATATATTCCTCAATCATGCACCATAATATCACCAACATGTAACCCTCAAAAAATGCATATAGACATATCTTTAAACCTATAGCTAACCTTATACACAATATTTCATACCTATGACTTTTTCTCAATCTTGACAACCTAGTACAAGAATCCTCCCCCAATTTTTCTTAGCCTCACGGGACTAAGAGTAGTCAACTAGAGGGGACTCATGGGACAAGGGTCGTACAACCCGTGGGGGTGCCTCGTGGGACATCAGTAGTTTGACCCGCAGGGGTCATCCAAATTAGGTTTTCTCAAAAACCCTCACTCTCCTCTACAATAGCAAAAATTTCTCCTTCACACTTCATTCACTGCCTCAGACTGGCTACCTCAGATTCACTAAATAGATCAAGTGTCCTCACATATAAGATATTCAATAAAGTTGTACATCTAAGAATGAGAGTCTTCTTGAAGTGTATTTATACATTTTCAAAGTAAATTTTTTTCTTAACTTTAGGGGAAACCTATTCTTTCTTGTTACAACCACTTTACCTTTTAATTAATGACTTGTAACTGTTTAGGGGCTTCTTAACCAATATTTGGGGCGTCCAACTTCATGACCTCATAACTCCTAAACCATGAGGAACTATGTGATGTTCCACCTACCGTTGGAAATGGCATGTTGAGGAGTATGCATCTATAAGTGTGTTACCTTCATTTACATTGTCCTCCATATCCTTATTCCTCAAATAACTTCAAGCTTCATGACCACACCTCTAGTACTTCTTGTATATTTCTTCAAATGAACCCATCACATATGTTTTTATCAATGACAACCAACTATCCAACAACTAATGTTCCACAAACTTATATGTACTAGATGTAGTGTACATTGTAATCATTTGAAAATTATAAATTGTTGTTGAATCTATGATTTAAGTTGGCTTGGGTTTTTGTTTATGGGATGTTGGTAGTATGATTTCACTTACTTCATAGTCCATAAATACTGAAAACAATAATAAGAAATTATTTACTAAAATTCCAAATGAAATCAAAATTAGAAATGTTATCAAATAACCTTCTATTAGATGTACAAAGAAACAAATAGTCTAACCATTTGTAGTGAAGTATAAACTATATTTGAAACTACCATAACATTTTCAAAAAACTCTAATTGTATATCATTTGTAATTCTTATTTTCTATGATGCCTTCTTTGGAATTTTAGTTGCACCAAAGTCACAAATTTATAAAAACAATAGTAGCAAAGATACAATTTCAAATGAAGAAAACATGAAATAAAAAATATTATCAAATAGCCCTCTATTACATCTCTTTTATTCACATGCATAAGAAAAAGGAAGGTCATGTCTTATACAACCTGCATATGGATATCTCAAAATTCGACCAATCTCAATTTGCACACTAACATATAATTTAACCATTTGTAAACCATTTGTATAATTTAACCATTTGTAAACCATTTGTAAATGAGTATAAATTTTATTAAAACCCTCATACTAGGTGCATGATACTTAATGTTGTGTAGTATTTCATTTTTTTTTGATACATTCCTTGGAATTTCACTTGTGCCATGTTCCACAAATTCTATAAATAATTGTAAAAAGATATTACTATAATTTCAAATGAATTATATAAACATGAATTAACTAATATTATCAAATATCCTTCTATAATATCTCACTTATACATATAGACATGGAATCTCATAACATTAAAATATGCAAGCTTACGGAAAGAAAAAGAATATCTTGAACTTCATCCAATCCCAATTCACATACTATAATATCGTCTGACCATTTATAATGGAGTATAAACTAGTTTTGAAACCACCATTCCATTTGTAAGAGAGATCGCTTGTTTATTATTTCCTAGGTGCCTTTTTTTTTATAATTTCACTTGTGTTGGAAACCATGTTTCTAGAAATTAACAGTGATAAATTATTACTATAATTACAAATGAATAAAGAAAACATAAATACTATAAAATAACATTATATTCTACAAGTTCAAGGCTTCAAAAACATGTCTAGAATTAGTCTTCCATGTCTGATTGGATGGAATATACAAATGAATAAAGAAAACATAAATATATAAATACTATAAAATAACACTATATTCTACAAGTTCAAGGCCTCAAAAACATGTCTAGAAATAGTCTTCCATGTTTGATTGGATGGAATTGGAACAGAGAACATAAACCACTCTGATTGGATGGAATTGGAACAGAGAACATAAACCACTTTCATAGGAATGAAGAATAGTTTGGAATATATGAATACAATGTTGATGGTATCCTTGATCTTTTGATGATAAGAACAAACAAATTAATCACATATAGATTATAAAGTAATTGATACACCTAATTCACCAACAATTTTCTCTTGTCTATTATTAATACTATGTTTCAATCATTCCTTGTCCATTAATTTTTTTATACTATAAGAAAATATATCATTCATTAACTTTCCTTCTAGCCAAAAAAAAATGATACTCTAGTTTTTCTATTAAATTTTAAATATCTTGATGCATTCCCTAACAAGCACATTCTATAAGAAATTAATAAAAATTTATGTTATTGATTCTCAACATGGCATGGAAGATCATTAATTTATCATTAATGAGAAATTAAGACAAAGAGAAGAGGAAGAATGGCATCATGAACCCTATTGGCCATTATCTTTCCTCCCTATGATGTTGAGGCCTTCATTCATAAAAAAAAATCACTTTTTGTTAGACCTCAACCCATTTGGTATGAGCATTTAAATGCACATTTTATTATTCTATGTAGGTCACTAGGATCAAAGAGGTTATTGTTCTAGGATGAATCCTAATTAATCATAGTGATCGTGAGGATTCATCCTATCATATGATCTCATCATGGTGATCGTGAGGATTCATCCTATCATATGATCTCATCATGCTTGGGTGTCAATGTTTGTGAGGTTACATTGATGAGTAATTAAATTACCCCAACATCATAATCAAATACACTTCCTACTCCAAAATAACAACATCCGTACCTCAGATAAAAGAGTTACTTGTGCTTGGATGAATCCTATCTAATCCTAGTGGTCACTAAGATTCATCCTAGCATGAGAGTCATCATGTTTTTAGAATTAATGTAAACATTCTTCGTGATTTTGTGAAATGGAATCAAAGGGTGTCTTCCTGCTTTTGGGATCAAAGAGGTACTTCACAATTGCTCTAGGATGTATCCTATCCAATCCTATAGGCCAATGGGATTCTGATCCAAGTGGAAATTTGTGGCCATCCATGTCTTCCACTTACTCAACACGAGTCTCCATCTTGGTAGTTTTTTTAATCTACAATTTTTCAGGTCCTAAACTTCTAAGGCTGTTTTGATTCCTTAAAGGATGTTTTTTGGCCATTCGGGGGCCTAGAATTTTTATGGTAACCCGAGGCCTACCAAGAATTGTATTTCTAAGTTAAATATTTTCAATGAGCTACTATGTGCTCCAAATAGATATTGTATGCAAAATTTATTCCCTCCGAAAGTTGACATATCAACTAGCCACCTCGGGGCCTAAAATAATTTTGGCACTTTGTCTCCTAGGGTTAGGGTTTTTCTTAGGTTTTAGTACTTTACCTTAAAATTCCATTTTAACCTCTTGTAATGGATGATTTCAAATGAGAGTATTTGACACCTTTCTCTTTAGATATAAGTTACCATCATTATAGCTAGTTATATTGCTTTGCATTTCATAGTCTTATCCTATTCCATTTATGAATAGAATTTGGTTTTACCTATATTAATTTTCTCCCTACAATGCTTCTATGTGTGTATTTCCATTCATATTCCTTCCTTTCATTTCATTCTTTATAAAATACAGGTCAATGACATCAAAACAATATTTTCTTCATTGTTTCTCAATGCATTTCCCCAATGAGGTTAGGGTATAGAGAGTTGGGTCACAAACTAATTTCACTTGGGGAAAACCAATCTTAGTGGCCCAAGTAGCCTCCCATGGAGAATTAAAAGAGAGATGATGGAGCAGAATATCCTACCAATATGTTTCTCAAGCAATCCCTCACACAAAAAAGGAACGAGATGATGGAAAATTTCACCTAGATCCTTCGACAACTACCAATGATGATTGAGACACCTTCAAGGAGAAACCATTTCGAAGGTGAGACACCCTTCCAGGTACAAGTTAAATTTTACATTCCTTTACTTGAAGAGAAAATAGACAAAGATAATTTGAAATGGTTAAATATGTTGGAGGGTTATTACTATGTTCAAAATTTTCCAGACATCAAAAAGACCACTTTTTCACTCCTTAAGGCCCTTCCCCATGTCAAATATTGGTGGGAAAGTTATTGGGAGAACCATGAAAGAGATGATTCCACAAAAAATAGGATACAACCCACTTGGGTGTATTTTTTTCATGCCCTCGAGGAGGAATTCTACCCTAATAGAAACTATGAATAATACAAAATATGGACAACTCTACATTAGGAGAGAGACTGGATGGTGTTGGAGTACATCAATATTTTCCATACATTGCAATCAAATATCAGTATCAAAGACTCCAAGAAACACCTAGTTTTGAAGTACAATAGTGTCCTACATAGGTACATTGATATATATATATGTATTTATTGGACATCTACTCACTAGGAGATTCTTCCCAATAGGATATCTAAATTGTGGGAAAATATAAGTAGAGGAATAAGCGAGAGTTTGGGTGTGCAAATATGACTCAATAGAAGCATGGTAAAGGTTACACTAAGTCATAGAACAAAGGAAAAACAAAGGATAACCAACCTTAAGAAAACCAATAGCCATAGGAAAAGAAGGGTAACAATAAATTGAAAAATGAAACTGGACAGTGGTGTGAGTTCCACAAAATCCCCTAGCTCAACACTAATGAATGTGACTCAAAACAATCATTGTTGGTCAATATTAAAGAAAAATAATCATACTTTGGCTTAGAATCTAATTCAAAGTGGGATAAGGGAAATTCAATCATTGATGCAAAACCTAGTGCTACCATTGCAATTGCAAAGATACAACCAAAAGTGTMAAAGGATCATGAGGAGGGGAAGCACCTCTTCCATTCATAGATGTGGGTGAAGTGGACTCGACTACATTTTATTATCAAAATTAGTATCCAAAAGAAATTGATATCAAATGGGGTCATCAAGAAATTAAAKTTATCGACAATGCCACACCCCCAACCATAGACCATTGGTTGGTTGAGCCAAGGGTGAGACCTTCACGTTAGCCAACAATGCCACCTATCCTATGGCATCCATCCCTTCGAAGATGAGGTACTATGTGATGTTTTCCCACTTGAAGTTTGTGATGTTCTTTTAGGAAAAACCTATATGTGGAAACATCATGTTGTTTATGAGTCCATGCCTCATAGTGTCATTGCTACTTTAGGAGGGAAACTCTATAGGGTACTAGAACTACTACAATTTCCTTGATCTTGGAAAAGAAGTTCTGAAAGGTAATCTCTCAGACCAATATTTTTTCCCTCTTCATGGTTCGATTGAAGGTGAACGAAAGTTCACTACGACTACCACTACCTCAACACATGGCCTCAGCAAGTGGACAATATTGTAGAGGAATATAGATATATCTTTGTTGCACCTGTAGGGGTGCCTCTCCACTTCTTGGTCAAACATTCTATTGACTTGATACCTGGTGCTCCTTTACCTAATGGCTTGATCTATAGACACTCTCTTCTAGAGAATGAGGAAATAAAATGTCAAATTCATGAATTCATCTAAAAGGGMAACATTCAACCAAGGTCCCCACCTTATGGGAGAAAAATTGTATTAGTGCATAAGAATAATGGGACACATCAAATATGTATTAATTACATAGAACTAAACAAAATCATTGTTAATAACTGATACCAGATCACCCGAATTGATGATTTTCTTGATTATCTTAAGGGTGCCAAGTTCTTTAGAAAGATTGATCTAAAGTCAAGCTACCATCAAGTTTTGATTGAAAAAAATGGTGTATGGAAGACCACCTTCAAGTCTAAATAAATCCTTTTTGTGTGGTTGGTCATGCCTTTTGGATTGAATAATGCTCCGACAACATTCGTGAAGATGATGGATGGTATCTTGTGACTATTCACAAACTCTTTTGTGGGAATATATTTGGATGACATCCGCATCGCCAACATGACTTGGGCAGAAAATTTATAGCACATTCAATAGGTTCTAAGTACTCTAAATAAACACAAGTTATATGCCAATCTAGAGAAATGATTATTTGGCATGCAAAGAATTTAGTATCTAGGATATATCATGGATGAACATGGGGTGCATGTGGACCCAACCAAGATCCAATTCATTCGCGATTGTCTAGCCCCAATGACTATAAAAAATCTCCACAACTTCTCGGGCTTTGGAATATTCTACTTAAGGTTTGTGTTGGGGTTCTCTCATATCACTTTTCCCTTAATACAAGTGAACAAGGGTGTATCTAAAACCAATGTTTCCTAGTCTGAGTCACAACAAAAGGCATTCGAGGATCTAAAATGTTTCCTTTTCTTTGCACCGATCCTCACTCTTTCAAACTTGCAAAAACCATTCGATATTGAGACAAATGACTCCAACTATGATATCAGTGTAGTCCTCACTTAGCATGGACATATGGTGGCCTATCATAGTGAGACACTCTCTGATACTATTCATAGGTATCCCACCTATGACAAGGATATGTACTCCATTATACAATCCTTCTAACAATGGAAGCATTATATTTTTGGAAATAAAATGATCATCCACACTAATCACAAGCCTCTACAATTCATGAAGACATGAATAAAGTTATAGAATGACTTCCATAAGAAGTGATCCACATACTTGAAAAAATTCCACTTGAACATAAAGTACAAGAAGGGAAACACAAATCGTGTTGAAAATTTCGTTAGCCAACCCTTCATTGTGGTAGTAACTACATTTATTAACTTTTTTAGGCATGATACCTCCAAGTGGCCTCAATTGTACAATAATGACCCTAACTTCGCTACTACCTATCATACACTAGGTGTGGGTAAACAAGTTCCACACCTTATTCTTTCTAGGATGAACTTTTGTTCTATTTGGGCCATCTTTTTATTTCTTCAAGTGAGTGTGCAAAGCTAATTTGGGAGGAACATTATAGTCAGGTGGTATGGAATTTCGATATGGAGAATATAGTAACATTAATTCAAAAGTATTTATACTAGACAAAACTCCAATAGGACATCAACCAATATATTATATCATGCATTGCTTGTGCCATTGCTAATACTACCATTAAAAAGAAAGGGCTCTACACTCTTTTACCTACCTCAGACATGCCCTAGGATTCCATGTCCATTGATCACATGTCAGGTTTTCCCTCTACCAAGCATGGTAACAATTTTTTTTTTGTGGTTATTGATCGATTCTCTAAGATGGGCATTTTGGAAACATGTAGGAAAAGTATCACAACCAGAGCCACTACTAAGCTCTTCTTTGAGAATGTTTTGGTTCATTTTAGGCTACCATGAACCATTATTTTAGATAGGGACAATAAGTTCCTTGGTACCTTTTGGTCCATCCTATGGTCTTTGATGGACAACAATATGACCAAATCAACATCCTTCCACCCCTAAATAGATGGAAAAACAAAAGTGGTCAATAGGATGATTTGGTATATCCTATGCAAGTACAACTCTAATCATTCACATACATGGGATGAGAGCCTTCCATATGTTCAACATAGCTACAATAGATCCATCCACAATTCTATTTTCCATATCCCTTTTCATGTGCACTTGGGGTTCCATAGATTGGGACCCAAGTAGATCTTCCCATTGCATCTTCATGGGAAGAGTCCTCCCATGTTGAGACTGAGGTAGATAGAGAAACCATTTTTTTTCTAATAGATCCATCCCATCCAACAATAGATTCCTAATATCCTGCATAAATCCAAGTACAAGTACAAGTAGTGACATGACTAGCATCGGGTTCCACACAAGTTTCAGGTTGATGATAAGGTGTGGTTTCATTTGTAGAAAGAGCACCCCATAGCTCCCCATGGGAAGCTCATACCACTCTAATATGGACCTTACACCATCATGAAGGTTTTGGGTGAGAATTATTTTGAATTGAGTATTCCCCCATTCCTTGGCTTGCACCCAATATTTAGTGTGGAGCTACTTCGACCATATTTTCTACCCCAATTGGACACCTCAGAGGTGGCTGAGCATTTGGCCCTTACAAAACTCAATCCTAACTACATTGAGTAAGATATAGTATATTGAAACATGGACACCAAGATGAAGGGAGCCCGCCATCATAACATACAAACCTATTCTATTCTCAAAGCATGATGACTTCTTCACCAAGGCAAGTGGCTCCCTGGGAGTCAAATTCAGCAAAATTTTCCCCATCTAATGAGGGAACTTGGCTCAATGGGGACCAGTGATTCTGAAGTGGGGAGGACTGATTAAAGTGGACATTGGTGGCCACCCACCTCTTCCATTGACTCAACATGGGTCTCCATATTGGTATTTTTTTTATCTACATTTTATCATGTCCTAAACTTATGGGGCCATTTTGAGGCCTTAAACGATGTTTTTTTTAAATTCATGGGCCTAGAGTTTCCATGGCATGCCAAGGCCTACCAAAAATTTTACTTCTCAGTTAGATATTTCCAATGAGCTATTGTGTTCCCCAAATGGAGAGTGTATGCAAAAGCTTCACCTGAGGAAGTTGACGTATCAAGTAGCCACCTCGAGGCCTATAATCCTTTTGGTGCTTCGTCTCCTAGGGTTAGGGTTTTTTCCTCTTAGGGTTTAGTATTGTATGTTAAAAGGCCATTTTCTCCTCTTGTAATGGTTGCTTGCAAATGATCATAGCCTACACCTCTCTCTTCAAAGATAAGCTACCACCATTCTAGCTAGTTGTATTTCTTTGCATTTCATAGTATTTTCCTATTTAATTTATGAATAGAATTTAGTTCTCACTATATTACTGTGATCCATGTAATACTAATATGTGTGTATTTCAATTCATATTCCCACATTTAATTTCATTATCTATATAATCTAGATCAAATTCATAGTACACAGTCATCATGCTTTTGGGATCAAATGTCATGTACCTAGACCTTCCTTCCTCGGCTATTAATGAAATACTATTAGCATGTAAGTAAAACTCCGCACACAATCCATAGCCATGGTCTAAAGTATACTCTCTTTCCTTTTCATTTCTCTTATTTATTTTCTTGGCCATTCCTTTCTTTCCTTTCCTTTTCTTTCTTTCCCCTTTTCCCTTTTTTTCTTTATCCTTGAGCCTTATTGGCCTAGCGAGACTTTCCATGTGTTAGCATGTAATTGGACATGAGGGTAGATCCATAAGGTAAGTACTAAGTTTCTTTAATATGGGTGCATTCGTTGTCATGGATCACATATCTAATGATGGTTTCAATTGCATTGGTCACTACTATAATATTATTTCCATCCCACTTCTTATTGTTATTCCTTTCGCCTATTTCTATTATTCTATTTTCTTGTGCATTCCAAACTATTGTTTCTACTTGTCCCCTTCAATGTACTATGCCTAGACACTTTCTTCATCAATTGATTTGGCCTTTAAAAACATTAATTTTATTTGAATTTGAAGAATCAAGGATCCCAAGTACTTCATCAACATCTATGGGATTTTGAGAGAGACTCCCAAATGGATGGCTCTCTTCATGAACTTGGTGGTAAATTCTTGCATAGATTGTCCCTACCTTTTTCCTAAAATAATTTCGAGCAATCTATTGATTCTCCATATAACCAATTAGGCAAAGATAGTATTTTAGCATATCCTTGAAAA
>JASDQU010506433.1:15214-27096 GCA_032191745.1 Picea mariana
ACACACACAAGTGTTGTCTGAAGAATTACTACTCAAAGGGGTACCAATGGGGTTTACAAGGGTATCCATCCAAGTGATTCCACTTGTATTTGATGCATGTATTCTTCCCTAATTGCATATTTCCTATTGAATGATAGATATTTGTGTTATGTAAATATGTCAAAATATATTTGTAGCTTAAATTTTTTTATAAAATTCAGGCATGTGATGTCTCGTGAAAGAGCTATAATACCACTAGTAATGTTCTTAACTAGTGAAAATTAGTAGAACATGAACATTATTAAKATAAATTAAATGTGGAAAATAAAATACAAGAGAAAATGAGGTTAAGCCTATATAACATGTCCCTTGTATTAAATATCTCCAATGGAGTGAGGAAAGTTCATGGGCCTCATTAAGGGGACAACCTCCTATGAGTAGAGTTTCATATATATATATATATATATATATATATATATATATATATATATTTGTCTTCAATGTAACCTTGGGTATATTCAAATCCCCCTAGGTACACCTAAAACTAGCCTCAATTAAACCTTCCATTTGTATTGTTTCTATAGTACACTAAGAACAACACTTGAGGAGATCACTCTCTAGTACCTAGGAATGGGGTTAGTAGGGCTAAGGGCATGGTCTATCCTCCTTAGTTGGTTCCCTAAGATATTGGTTCGAGTACTACTCTTGGAAAAATATACATATATTAGGAGATATAACACTTGAAACTTGTTTGTCCTTAGGACCCTATGAACCCTAGCTTATACAACACAAGCCATGAAATTCTTTCATAAAGGGAATTATCAATAATTTGGGGATTCTATCAATGCATTAATAATTAGGTAGGATTAATACCAATGTGATATATTTATCTCAAAAGAATAATTATATACAATTGATAACTATGCTACCACTCTCAAGTAATCATTTTTTGTGGAATTGAGATTACCTTATGGAAACTATCTCCTCATATGTAGATAACAGGGTCATGAATGGCATCATTTGAAAAACATTTTCTTAAGAATTTCAATTAGTGGCTAGTGACATGTAAGGATGAACTCCATAAAGAACTAAAAGCACAAAAGGAAGAACATTATGGACTCCACCTTAATATGAATAAGATTTTGGAGCATCTCACTGTACCAAAATGAAAGCAGGAGCATCAATTCGATCCATGCCAAGAAGAAACCTCGTTAGATGGGATGAATCACAATAGACCACCATTTCTTGATAAAAATATATGGCACCACTTTCCTGAGGTACACATGAATATATTGAATGAAATCATCTATGATTTCATTCAATATATTAGGAGCATATAGTCATAAGAAACATCACATCAAATACACAATAGACCATTATTTACATGGAAACCTAAATGGGAGAAAACCATGGAATTCTTTCTTATATATATCAAGAATTCATTCATAGGAAGAACTAACTTCCAAATTATCCAACTGCAACTGGAAGGAGGCTACAATCCCTTATTCTCAGGCTCCATCCTGAAGGAAGCTACAACTCCCTGAATTCTCTGGCTCCAACCAAAAGGAGGCTACAACCCCCTGATTCTTAGGATCTGACATGAAGGAAGCTACAACTCCCTAATTCTTCGGCACCAACTGGAAGGAGGATACAACCCCCTTTCCTTTCCTCTTCCTACCGCCCTAAAATACAAGTGTATACCAACTTTCACTACCAAAATCATTTCCACTGTCACTGCCACTATCATTATCACTGCCATTGTCACATCAACCTGTAACCTATCAACATGTCACTGTATCCAACCTATCACTGATCAACCTATCCAACATGTCATTGTCACCAATACTCAACCAGATCCTCTCACATGGGTCATATACCAAGGACACCTCTCAACTATATGTCCAACATCACCAACACATGCCTCTTCCAAGCATGTATCGATTTCACCAACATACCATCCCAAGATATGTGTCTCAACCATGTACCAAAGCATGTACCAAACCATCAACCTGTACCATACCAAGCATCAACTTTGTATGACAACCTGTATCAAAATAAGTGCATCAACCATGCACCARCCATGCACCACAACTGTGCCAAAATGTGCATCAACCATGCACATCAACCCCTATACCATACCATGTATCAACCATGTACCACACCAAGTAMATAAAAAATCAACACATGTAACATACCATGTATAAACCATGTACTACATCAAGTACATCAATGATGCACCAATGTCACCAAGGAATGCTTCATACATATGCCAAAATTGTATCTCAAACAATGTGCCCAATATCCAAGATGCTCCTCAAACCATGTTCCTCAACCATATACCATATCACTCATGATATGTCTCAATCATGCCATACACCATGTACCATAATATATTACC
Organism: Picea mariana; assembly: GCA_032191745.1. Lineage (NCBI taxonomy): Eukaryota > Viridiplantae > Streptophyta > Pinopsida > Pinales > Pinaceae > Picea > Picea mariana. The sequence continues at coordinate 17,592 of JASDQU010506433.1, forward strand.
AATGGAGTGCCTCAACAAAGTACTAAATAACTAAGATCATATACCAAGTATATGCCTCAACCATTCACATAATATGTGTCTCAAGCATGTGCCAATGTGTCAACAATACACCAAAGACTTAACTCAAGCATGCACCATCACATCATCAACATGTAACCCTCAAAACATGCATATAAACATACCTATAACTCTATAAAAAAACCGGTGTATGTGATCACATACCTGCAAACCTTTCTCAAGTTCAACTACAAGAGAATAGCATCTTTATAAAACTTTACCTTAGTCTCACGGGGCTAGTTTTTGGATTAGTCACAAACCCTAACTTTTAAAAAGAAGAACTCAGTACCTGTAATGAATGAAGGTCTGAAAATTGTATACAATATTCTTCAATATCTTCTCTACAATTCCCCCGGGTTTCACTGCTTGGAACCTCCTATAAAAGGAGTTCTAGAGGGCGATCTTATAGAACATGCCAAGCATGGAAAATTTGATACATAGATCTGGAAATCTCACAAAAAATACTACTAACTGTGCTATATCCAATTCATTTGGTCTCACTAAATTTTTATCTTCTATGAAGAATTTATGAACTTTTTACCTAGAACACATGTTTGAGACTAGTTCGAGGACTAAAAAAAAACCCTATTTTCCGCAGAGTGTATATCAAAAAATAAAATGAACCAAAAGCTTAAATTTATACCACGGGTACCGTGATATGGATTCTCAATATCCTCTAGGTTTTGATATCTAAATCATTCTAGAAAAAATGTTATAGTGAAAAGGGTAAGATTACCTGTAAATAACATATCTCAGAACACATCCTCACAAGACTTCATACTCCCTTGCAATTTCAAGCTTCTTTACTTCATCTTCCCACTGAAAAACACCTCAGATATCCTTGGTTACCTCAGATAAGAATCACTTTATCACTTAGATAGATATTCAATGAACTTATGTGTATAAATCATGTTCTTATGAGAGACTTCTTGAGGTGTATTTATACTTTTTCTAAGTAACCTCTTTCCTTAACTTTAGGTATTCTTGAACTTTCTTGTTACAACCACTTTAACCTTTCATTAAAGACTTGTAACCAACTAGAGGATTCTTGACTATTCTTTGAGGCTTCCAACTTTACAAAGCCATATCTCCATAACCGTGAGGAACCACATGGTGTTCCACATATCACCGAAAATGACATGATGAGTACTATCCATATATGAGTTTCTTACATGAATTTACACTATCCTTCATTTCCAAAAACCTCATTCAAATTTGGGTACCATAACTGCATCTCTGGGGCTTCATGTAGACTTCATCAAATGTATCCATCACATGTGTTGAGATAAACTAAATCACAATCAATCTCGATCATATAGTTGATAACAAACTTTCCAACAATCTCATCCACATCTTTGGGTCTTTTGGACTTCTCTAAGGGTTGACATCGATCTCCAAGATCACTCTCCAAGGGTTAACATCAATGACAACCAAATTTCCAACAACTAATCTTATAGGTTGGGTTACTGAGATAGACCATTATTTCTCTCTCTATGGTATTAATGATGACATGAAATTTTGGGTGGGGTATTGTGAGTAGATCAAGAGAAATGGCAATGGAGGAAATGGAATAAGAAATTATATGGAGGTTACATTTCCTGGAGCCAATTTTTGAAATCCATCTATGATAATTTTGAAAAATAGCCCTATTACTTAGGTAGGTTGACCAAGTTTCACCAAACTATCCCATTTGTAGACTTTATAGCAATTGTTGAGCTATTGGAAATCCACATAGAAGGTCAAACTGATTATTTTTTTAAAGAATGCTTCATTAATGGTATTAAGGAGGAAAAATTAAAGCACAAGTCCTAATGTAGCATCCATCTATGTGGTTGGAGGCCTCTCAATGAGTTTTTGAGGCCAAAATGGTGGTAAATGTATAGGTAAGCATATCATATTTTCCTTCTCTCCCTCACCTTCCTACCGTGTCTACTACCACTTCTCCCCCATCTCATCCCCTGAGGGTCCACAACTTTATCTCAAGTAGAAATGACCAAGTGTCAACACCTTTGAATTTTCTATAATTATGATGAGAAGTTTTTCAAAGGTTATAAATGCAAAGAATAAAAATTGTTTCAAATGGATGTGTCCCAACCTAATCTCCTAGGGAGAATTTTTGATGAAGCCCCTCTCAAGATGGAACTTGAGGACACAATTCGTCCACCTTGGGATGACCCTATTACACAACCACCTTAGAATAAACCCCTAATTTCACTCCATGATTTATCATGCCTATCAACTCCTTAGACCCTTAAGTTGATTGGATACATCAAATATAGAAAAGGTGATTTCTTAGTTCGCAATGGAAGAACCCACAATTTTATTCATAGGAAAGTGATAGAGAAACCCCATTGTTATGTGCATGAAATGCATACTTTTCAAATTATGATATCCAATGGAGGAAGGATGAAGTCTGGTGGAAAACATGAGAAGGAGAAACTCTAATTTGGGGACTATCATCTCAAATCCAACATGTTTGTTATTGAAATGGGTGGTTGGTATGTAGTAATTGGAGAATAATGGCTAAGAGCATTAGGCCCCATTACCATGGAATTCTAGGAATTTACATGATCTTTGTAAATATGGTTAGAAAAATAGCCTCAAGGGGATTGGGTATAGCTTCTTCAAAATGATCAACTCTCATCATGTGGAGAAATTGTTGAAGAAATGACACTTCAGAATTATTTTTGAATTCAATGCCATACAAGTGATGGAAACCCCCCCACATGAAGTTTTTCCTAATTTACAATTGGTCCTTACTAAACATCAATGGGTATTTTAAAATCCCTATGGCTTACCCCTGTGACATGTTGAGAATGCCCAGGTATTCCCTTGATTCCAAGTAGTTAACCAGCTCTGTGAACCCATACAGACACACTTTTTCCTAGAAGAATGAAATTGAAAATATTATTCAGTAACTCTTGGAGATAAGAGTCATCAAACCAAGTACAAGCCCTTATTTCTCACCTATGGTCATGGTCTTAAAGAAAGAGTGAAATTGGCATATGTTTCTTGATTTTCATGCTCTAAATAAGTTGACAATTAAAGAAAAATGCTATATTCATGTTATTGACGATCTCTTTGATAAGATTCATGGTGCCAAGTTCTTCATTAAATTGGATCTTCCTTTAGGATACCATTAGATACAAATGAAAGAGGTTGACAACCCTAAGACAACATTCCACACACATGAAGGCCATTATGAGTTTTTAGTGATGCCTTTTGGGCTTTGCAAAGCTCCCTCTTCCTTTAAAACCTCATGATTCATGAACACTATTTTTCATCACTTCCTACACAATTGTTTTCTTGTATTTTTTGATGGCATATTGATCTATAAAAACACCTAGGAAGCACAGACAATGCATGCTAATAAATCCCTACAAATCCTTTGAGACCATCAATTGTCCCCTAAGCATTCCAAATGTTCTTCGGGTGCTTTAGAGGTTGATTACTTCGGTCTCACTATCAATAAAGATGGGGTGCAAGTGTGTCCTAAGAAAATTGATTCCATTCAAGATTAGGCACACCACAAGACCCTCAAAATATTTCGTGGGCTCTTGGGACTTACAAGATAATATGGAAATTTGTCAAGAATTATGGGTGAATAACTACACCCTTAATGACCCTACTTAAAAGGAATGCCTTTTTTTTGGAATGATGTTGTTGAGAAAGCCTTCCTAGCCTTAAAATAAGCCACACATACTACACCTATACTCACCATACTTGATTTCACTAAAAACATTTCCTTGCAGTGTGACGCTTCAAGTCAAGGCCTTGGAGCCATATTGATGCAAGATGGGTGCCCCTTGGCTTTCACTAGTAAAAAATTTTGTGATTTTTTTTTGGTAAGTCTACATATTATAAAGATACGATGGTCATACTCCATTTATTCAATACTTGGTGACCATATATCCTTGGTACGTGTTTCCAAATAAAATTATATCATCATAGCTTAAAATATTTTATGGATATGAGGTTATCATCATCGAAATAGTAAAATTGGATCACTAAGATGCTTGAGTATGATTATGATATCATCTATAAGAAAGAGAAAGAGTATATGATAATAGAGAGTCACAAAAATTCAATCTCTTTTCAAATCCAAGAACCTAATCCATATATATTTTTCCCCTTCCTAAAAGAGTCTTCTTGCTATGAGACTAGTACAAGGAGAGTTGTACCAAAATCATGATCCTATCAACAATGTTTATGATGTATTATAAGGTATGAAATGTTTTTTAATACAAACAAGTTCCACTGTAGTGGTAATGTCCCCATCGAGAAGGTTTTGTATCCAACATATACAGTTTTGAGTCCAACATATACCATGCCCGATTAAAATTCACAAGTTGGTAGTTGTGCTGACGGTGATTAGATGTTTTGTGTCCAACATATACCATGCCCGCTTGACATGCACATGTTGGTGGTTGTGCTGACGATGATTAGATGTTTTGTGTCCAACATATACCATGTCCGCTTGACATGCACAAGCTACTAGTTATGTTGACAATGATTAGATACAACACATCTGAATATTTCTTATAATACTACGAAGCTAGTTCAAGAACCTTTGTGTAAGGCCTGATACTTGATATTAAACAAGTATGATGGAAAATTTCACTAAAATTTGATGATATTATGTAAAATGAAATTCCAGAAAAAATTTAATAACACATATAAAACATAATATTTAATATTAATTTTTAAAAACACATAAAACATAATATTCAATATTAAATTCCTCATCATTTTCAAATCTATGATAGATTAGTCTTCCACTTTATGACCTCTATGCTAATGTCTTGTGGCACCGCAAGTAGCTTTCAGTCAATTTTTCAATGTTTAAGAAAAAAAATAGTATGCCTATATTACCGAAAGACATGTTCTTACATGCAGATGCAAGTTCTACATTAACTACTAAATTCATGTTATAAGCAAAAAACACCAATGCTTATGGGAAAAGAGTTGGTTTTTATGCTTAGGTTTAATGTCAACTTTCTTACCTCTAGGTGATCCCTTTCTTGCAAATGATAAAAAGTAAAAATACTTCTCTTATGAGACAAAGGAATTTTAGGGTGAAGGAAGTGACATTCTCAAGAAAAAGAAAATGTATATTGTAATGAATTCTAAGAGACTAACTTCTAGCAGGAAATCCCCCCCTATGACTACACAAGGGTTTATAATGTAAGCAAATCACAACCATCTAAAATTAAACTACTTCTTTAACTACCCCAAACATACCCAAGACTCATACAAGAAAATAAAATATGGGAAGGACCTGGTAATTGTACCTCTACTCCGCGTCTAGTGATGATCCTCTTGTGCTTGAAAGGTTCGTTGACTACACGCCTCCTCCCAAGGCTGGTCTGCATTCAAAGAAAGACAAAAAGAAAGATAAAATCATGAAATTCATATACAAATATGGATTAGATGCTAGAATATCAAAACATAAGCCATTAAAAACATTCAATATGCCATGATTTGGGACAAGAAAAGTACTTATTTTATTGATAATTCAATGATTATACCTTTGACAACAAAAGCTGAATATTGCTCCACGAACCTTGTCTAGGATCCTCTTCACCAAGCTCAAAGGTCGCCTATGTATGGCTTCTCCTCTCAACATTCATATCTCTTCTTGGGAAGTGAATGGGTTCTGATGGAGGAAGAAGGGAAAATTGGGGAATTTTGAGGCAATTCTCACAAAAGGGATGCAATAACTTAGGGTAAGGAGGGGATGTGAAACGTGCATAGTTTCACTATTCTTATGTCTAGATGTGGAATGAGACCCCAACACCTCCTTTTATATGACGAAAGGATGGTTATTCAATTAGGTGATGGGCTATAGGTGGTGGATTAGTTGGGAAACTACCCAATAGCTCGTAATCTCAACGAATTCCTTGCAACTTTTTATTTTTTGCAACTTTTGCAAGTATACGCAGGTTGTAGTGGTGAAAAATGCATACATACATGGGTTGTAGTGGTGCAATAAGCGTATGTACGCGGGTAGTATTGGTGCAGGGCACGTACATCTTCAAAAATGTTTTTTTTAGAAGAGCAACTCAGTGATGGCTTGGAAAAAAAATGCAAGAAAGAGGGTAAAATGCCAGGTATGCATGTGTAGATCAATATAGGGTTATAACATATGCCCCCTAATGTGTGAGTTCAGAAGAGCATCTGATGTCCAAAATACATTACAAAATCTTCACCAATGTATGAAACGAGTGAACCTGGGACCACAGTTCGAGAGGTGCCATCTGCAAAAATAGCAATTGCCTCTCTAAGGTGGGCATACCCATGCTCGAGATGAAATAAATCATGGCTTCCAATAAAATACACTGCATATCCATGTCATATAACTATATAAAGTGTAGTCGCGAGCAATACACAATGGATATACATCTCAAAATAAAATATATACAAGTATAGTATCCATCTTCAAGAAGCCAACAAAGCCTCATGGCTACAGGTGAGGTCTTCATAGCTCGAGAAACAAATTAAAGATATTAAAAACTCAGGTAGGAGTGCAATGTGAGTGTATGAATTCACTAACCATAGGTCTTCGACAACTCGTCGAGAAAAGAAAAGAGAATCTCGATGATTCAGTAGAGAACTTCATCGATTTCGAGCAAGGACTTGATTGGACTTTTTGGGATGGTTGAGCATGAGGTCAAGAGACAAACTGTAGAAATGTCGACTCAGGTTAGGTGAGACTTCCCTTGGAAAAAATCAAGAAATATGATCAGACTCAGGCAACATGACATTGACTTAAGTTCACGGTGCAAGAGGCAACACAAACTCTCCATATGTTTGGAAGAGTAATCAAACAGAGGAGTACACAACTCTATGTAGAGAGAACAAATTCCTAATTTCATATTAAATCCCAATGCTTGACAAACAAATGGAAGGATGTGCTTTGTCCAAGGGCGACTCATTTTGTTGCCAAAAAAGAATATATATTTATTTTCCACTCTTTTTTTTTTTGTCTTTTTCAATTTTTTAAAGAGCTTGAAAAAGAAACATTGGTCATGTTTGACCATTTTTGGGTCTTCGACAGGCTGGTTGAAGATGGAGTGCCCAGGCAAAGCGAAGATTGTGGGATGTCACCTATTTTGTTTGCTTTTTAGGATTTTAGGGTTTATGTAACGGGTATGGGATGTCAGACCATGGGTTTACCCATGTTTAGGCCTTTTTGTAATGTATAAATAAGTATATAGGACTTAGAGCGAGGTCAGTCGAAGTTGGCTTTGTGCAAGAATATGTAAAGTTTGCTAAGTGAGAAGAACAATTGTTGGATTTTGTGAATACTGTGTGTTAAGACTTGCAGTATAAGTGCAAGTGATTGTAAGAGGCTTTGCGCTACTAAGGAGTTGGCTCTATGCCTTGACCTAATTTTTGGAAGGAGGATCTGGTGGGCTGCACGTAGGTCTCATGTCCTCTGTGGGGTTGTGCTCTGTGGCTTTTTGCACAGGAGACGAGAATGTAGGAATATTGAAGATTAATAAAGAAGAGAAGAATAAGTCAGTGGACATAGACCCACACTGGGGTGAACCATGTATATCATGTATTATGATGTGTTTTGTACAATATTTATCATGTTGTTTATGTGTTTATCTCCTTAGTGCACTGATCTTGATGTATGATAGATAGATCTATGAATTATTAGTACTTTATGATATTTGATTGTTAGATATGAGTAAATGCTATGTGCTAGGTGATTGAAAGTACTTGATCTTGGTTGCTACTATGTTGATATGTAATTAGGGTTTAATCTACGATGTGAATGGGACTTTTGAACTAATGCATATTGATTGGCTAAGTTCTAGGTGAAGTGTTGTAATCACAGATCAGTGTCCTAGCTAGGTTGTAGACACCTGAGTCTTGCAACCCCCCCTTCCTCTACCTCGGGTGATACTTCATCTACTTCGCAGGTGTTTCCAAAAGGGATGGTAGTTAGTTTTTCGTTGGTGTGTTGTTGAAGCGTTGAACCATAGGTCTGCCCCCGTGTGCCAACTAATGGTTCTGTTGCCGAGACTTGGAACTGCGATTGCTGGGAACTGAAGAAAAGAGAAAGCTCTGTGCGTGGATCTATTGTTGTAGTGCGCAGTATTATACTTGACTTGAGAAGATCTGTGCTAAGAGAAAAATCCTATATGAAGAAAAGAGGTAAGATATTAAAGATTTGTGCTCTAATAAAGGTAAGATAAGTGGAAATTTGTTCTTCGAAATTATGAATCTAGGTATGTTTGATAGATTTTGTCCTAGTCTAAAATCTAGGGTACAATGAAATATATGTTATTCCTATTCATCAAAAGAATTTTTGGACTAACAAGTGGATGCAAGAACCTAGAAAGAATTTTCACAGATTGCAAGTCCATCATTGTGATCCCATTGTGCAATACAGGAAAGGGTGGGGATCGTTTAAAAGAAAGAGAGGATTGACACTGTGTTATAATTGTAGAAGATTGGGACATCTTACTAAGGAATGCCCTAGTATAGGTCCTATTTATCTCTGTTGTAAATCTATTGGCCATGAAGTTGAGGATTTCCCTAGAATGATTGCCAAAGTTGAAAATAAGAACATGAGACTAGAAAACTATGAAGAAGGAACTAAGGATATGTTAGAAAACCATAAAGAATCAGAGACTATGTTATTACAGCTGAAATAAATAATGAATGATCATAGAGATATCATTTTATCAAATATCTTAAAAGAGAAACAATGCATAGAAACAAGAATAGGAGACTTTAACATAGATTGCATCTTGGATGACGAAACATAAGTGAATATTATGCCAAAAAGCACTTGGGAAATTTTGGGAAAGCTTGCTATGATACCTTCATTGGGAAGGATAGGTCTATTTAAAAGAAATATGATAACCCTATGTGGAAGAGTTAGTAATGTACCTCTGATTTCTCATGGAACATTGACCGAAGAATAATTTGAAGTCATTAAGTTTGTTGAGAACAACTCTCCTTTTGCACTCTTGTCGGGAAAGAATTGGATTGAGGAAGATTAGATCAGAAGGAAAGTAGAAGAGGAAGCTACAAAACAGAAAAAGAAATAATTAAGGGACTTCATAGCTAGAAAGATAGAGAGACTAATAGAAGAACAAGAGGATAATTCGAAGCAACAAAGGGCCAGAGAATTAGTTTTCGAAGTTGAAAGAACACAAGAAATCTTAAAGAACCTGTCCATGCAGAAAATAAGGGCCAAGAGAATTAGTTGTCGAAGCAATAGAGGGCCAGAGAATTAGTTGTCGAAGTTGAAAGAACACAAGAAATCTTAAAGAACCTGTCCATGCATCCACCCCGAAGATAGTAAGAGAAGAGGTATTACCTTTGAACCCTTTGAAAGACCCCCAACAGTGCGAAGTTACTACACTAAGAGAAGATAAGAATAAGAATGGAAAGATGAATCTAGAAACTCAAATCGCAGGAAAGAAGG